>VUQK01044052.1:3683-13742 GCA_015106715.1 Bujurquina vittata
TATTCAGCCCATTTCTCACACTGTTACACAGCAAAAAAAAAAAAAAAGAAAAGGTTGAACCAGCCAGAATAACTCAGGTATGTGTGTGCCTGCATGTCAAAAAGCAGCTTTTAACTAATTAAACAATTTCAGATTTACAGTGTAAGTAATTTGCATAATATGCTGATTTTATTGCTCTTTATTCCGTTGGTGTCTTTTGGCTGAGCATTAAAGTTATGACTTATTTTGAAAAGGCTGAATACATTTTTGCAGGTAAACAAAGAACTCATTAAGTTTACCTTGTATAATATTGTATCTGTTACCCAGCTCTGACATGTTTAGGTATTTTTCCACAGTAAGTCAGCTTATCAATGACTCATGTCAAATGAATTGTTTTCCGACAAAAGACATTTCAGCTCTGCTAAACACTTTGAATAATGTGGTAATGATCATTGTGTGTGTGTGGGTGTGAGTGAGTGGGCGTTTGAGTAATTCATTAATAATAGGAGGCCTGGTCGGCCTTAATTTTGAATTATTAAGTCAAGGTTTTGTTCCAGGAAGTGCAGATTTTGATAAACAACAATGGTCCCTTTCAGTCAGTCTTCCTGGACAGCCTTTTGAATGGTGCACTAGACCTAGATGGTATCTAAAATGTAGCAAATAAAGTTTAGGCAAAAGAATTAGGGCATACACGTTAAGTGGAACTGCTCAACATACACATATAAATATATACACCCCTCTTCACTGTTGCTAGTAACCACTGCTGTGTCATCCTCAAACATCAAAATATGACAGCCTGGGTGTTTTGCTGAGCAGTCAGTTGTGAGCAGGGTGAACAGAAGAGGGCTCAGCACACAGCCCTGGGGGGAGCCAGTGCTGAGGATGATGGGGGAGAAGGAGACATCGTGGATCCTCACAGACTGCAGCCTGTTCCTCGGGAATTCCAGGATCCAGTTGCAGAGGGAGGAGCTCAGTCCAAGTGTGAGCAGTTTGTGCACCAGGTTCTGTGGAACGATGGTGTTGGAGGCTGATGTGAAGTCCACAAAGAGCATACGGACATAAGAGTCCTTACAAGGCGTGTGCAATTGATCAGATTTTGATTTCAATTTGGATTTAGGCTTCAAATGATCACAAAAACAGTGTAACAAAACACTGTAAAGAACCCAATTATTATTAAAATTATTTTGCCACATTATGTACATTCTGCAAGTATACACCAGAATTCTGCTTCTGGGTCTTTGTCTTTTGGTCTTTGTGCAGCTTACACCGTATTCAGAAACCTCTCTGAATCCAATGCAGTAACCTGACACACACCTCCCAAGAAATGTAACAACACGTCAGGTTGACGCAGGTCACAACGATTCTGATTGGCCCGTTCAGTCCATCTGGAGCTCAACGTAACAAAGACCAAAGAACTGGTGGTGGACTTGAGGAGGAACAAGGATGTGTCCATCAGGGGGGTCAGTGTAGACGCTGTAGAGGAGTACAAATACCTGGGAGTGTACACTGACAATAAACTGGACTGGGCTAAGAACACTGATGCTCTATACAGGAAGGGCCAAAGTTGTCTCTATTTTCTGAGACGCCTGAGCTCCTTCGACATCTGCGGAACGATGCTCAGGATCTTCTATGAGTGCCATCCTCTATGCTGTTGCATGCTGGGGCAGCCGGCTGAAAGTGGCTGACACCAACAGCCTCAATGGCAGTGTCAGAGAGGAGGATGCTGTCTAAGCTGCAGGCCATTATGAACAATGGCTCCCACCCGCTCTACGACACAGTGACGAGACACAGGAGCACATTCAGTGCTAGACTCATCGTACCAAAATACACCACAGAGCGCCACAGCAGCTCATTCCTGCCTGTGGCCATCAAACTCCATAAACTCCTCCATAAACAGGTGACACATGACTCACCAGTGTAAATTTGTAGGTGTACATATACAGTATGTTCCAGTTTTAGTTTTAATTTATTTAAATTATTATTCTTTATTCTTTCTATAAATGGATACTGCTGTAACAACAGGAATTTCCCTCTGGGATGAGTAAAGTATTCTGATTCTGAGGTTTACACTGTTAAAATACCCCACCAGCACATAAAATTTCTCCTGGTGCTTATTCCAAAGTGAGCCGATGATGATGTTGTTCCTCCAGTGCCTAGTTAGCACTCAGTGGGATGTAAACAGCCAAACACCACTGCACTCACTAGACAGATAATATGGCCACTATTTAACAGGTAGGGGTTCGATTTTCTGTGAGCAATGGCTGTTTACCACAAAATGGTTTGTACACTAACCTTTGTTTATGTGGATGCATAATTCTATTCAATTCAATTTTATTTGTATAGCATCAACTCACAACAGTCACCCCAAGGTGCCTTGTACTGTAGGTAAAGACCCTACAATAATACAGAGAAAACCCAACAGTCAAAACAACCCCCTATGAGCAAGCACTTGGCAACAGTGGGAAGGAAAAACTCCCTTTTAACAGGAAGAAACCTCTGGTAGAACCAGGCTCAGGGAGGGGCAGTCATCTGCCGCGAGCGGTTGGGGCTGAGGGGCGAGACAGGGCAAAAGACATGCTGTGAAAGGGAGAGAGATATGAACAATAACTGATGATTAAACACAGAGTGAAGTATAAACAGAGGAAATAAGGTGAGTAAAAAGAAAAAGTGCATTATGGTGCATTTGAGTTGGTAAGGCACTGTTGATGCTGTTGTGGTCGAACGTACTTTTACTGTAATGCGATCGGTTCAGCCACATGTTACACACACAAGGCAGGCGAGGTCAGTCTGAGGACCAGTTGGAAAAGCATTTGAGTCAGGCCTAACACTGAGAGCTCGGGATCCTGCTGCACAGCTGCGCACCATCTTGACCTTAGTCCACATCACAACCTTACGCCACCCTTTTCTGGCTGAGAACCATAGCCTTGGACATGCTAATTCTCATGCCCGCTGCATCACACTCAGCTGCAAAACACTGCAGTGTGAGCTGGAGGCCACCACCCAATGAAGCCAATAGGAAATCCTCAAAAAGCAGAGATGATGTCACCAAGGTAGCAGCCTTCTGGTACTTGGCTGAGCCTAGAAATTTTGTCCATTAAAGTTATGAACAGAATCAGTGGCAAAGAGCAGCCCCGTGGAGTCCAAACTGGAAAGAGTCGGACTTATTGCAGGCAATGTTGACCAAGCTGTCGTTGCAGTTGTACAGAGACTGCAGGTTCCAATATTAGGCTTAAATTTTGTCGGCTAAATTAAGGTTGAAGCTTAACTCTTTAAAAAAAAAAAAGAAGAAAAAAATCTTAAAAATACAATGTACCCTGAGGCAGATGGTAATTTTAGGTCTGATGAGCCCCTTGCACTGACAGAGTACATTAAAAGAAAACCAGTATTCAGATTTCTTATTTTGTTTAACCAACAGTCAAAAAAATCCACAGGCGGTCACGTGTGGCAAAGAAAAGGATTGAATACTGTAATGTTGCTATGCACAGTGGTAAATCTGGGCACAAATGTGGAACACAGGAGCAAAAAAAGATGAAAACAGTCTCTGAATGCCTGGGCTTGAAGGTGTGGGCAAACCCAGGGGCACACTTGTGATCTCCTCACTGCACAGATCCCTCTGATTCTCCAACTCCAACTCCTTCCCCTCCGATTCTCTGATCCCGCTACTCTCTCTGGGACAGGTTTACTCCAGGCAGTGGGCATCTACACACAAAGAACACGAAGGTAAGTCCAAGCAACAATTTCCTCCTTGTACTCACGAACAAAGCAAGGAGGCAAACTTGGATACCGCACGCAGTGCAGTGAGTATCCCAGCCATAATCAGCTCAACTGGCAGCCAGATGTGTAATCAGACTCAGGTGTGCAATCATGAAGGCGGAGACCCAGGCAGCACTCCACCTCTGAAACACACAAGCAGAGGAACTCACACCAACAGAAAAGAGAAAGTGCAAAGGGATGACAGAGAGAAAAGGACGAGTGGTCCAGGAGGACAAGGAGACCATGACAGTTTTATGGATTATCGCGCTTTTGAATAATAGTACAGCTAAAAGCTTTGGCTTGTTTGTTGATAGTTTCAATTTTTATCTATTGAGGTCTTAAAAAGCATTCAATGCTGCAAGAACCCTGTATCAAAGACTGATACCTAGCTGACTTAACTGCAGTAATGTTGCATTTGGTCTGTTGTGAAACTGAACTTGAAGCTTATGGGTTGTATTCAGCCCTGGTTGTTGGGGGCTCACCTTGGTCAAGCTGTCTCTGGGATTCCTCTACAATCTTGTAACCTACTACACTGCTCCTTCACCCCCCCCCTCCTCCTGAGTGAGTGTGATCTGCACACATGAGCACAGTAAAGCTTGAGAGGGTGCGTTATGTATATGTGTGTGTGTGTGTGTATACGCATGACTTAAATCTAGACACAGTATTAGATTCTGTGTCCTCTTGAATGATGTTTCAGCAGGAGGTTGCTTTGAGATCTTCATGCTGCAGCTTTATTCTGCTTCCTATGTTGTATAGACATCATATCTTACAACAAAAGCCACAAGGCGAGTTAATGCTTCCTGTCCTCGTGGATCCTGTTCTCAAATCTCTTCTCAGCAGTCAGTAAGCAGATTTATGGTGACGCCTGGGCCCCTCGTTGCCCCACTGATTGGCAGGGTCCTTAATTGGGACCACCTCTATGTGAATAATAGATGCTCGTCTAGCTAAGTGGAGTGTTTAAATATTAAGGGGCCAGGAGCATGCCATGCAAGTCTATTCTAAAAGGGAATGAATCCATGAGAAAAAAAAACTGGAGGAGCAAGGGAAATCGGAGAACCTCCCCTTTCAGCGGGGGTCTCGTGTTTATGCTCGGCTCCAGGCTGGCAGATTAACACACTTGTCTCGTGCAAGAAATCCCCACTGAAAAACCTTTTTTATCTTGGCAAAATATGATGCCCTCCTAACCCTATTTCCAGTCTTCAACTGACAAATTCAAACTCACTGTAAATCCCCTTCACACATTTCTAAACCCCATTTACTGCTTTTCAGGGAGACATTCACATAAGCTGCATTTATGAGACAAGCCATCAGTTTAACAGTTGACCATGTTAATCTCTTTCTGATCAATCACCCAGTAATGAGAAAGCATCAGTATTATCATGTCCACAAACATCAACTCAAAACATCAGTTCAGGTAGGACCACTATATTTAAAGGAAGATTTAAATTTTCCACCTGAAGAAATTTAGATTTTGTGGTATGACTCTGGTCTGCATACAAAATCATGAGGTACAAAGAGTACACCGGCCAAAACCCAACAGAACAAGCATCAATGACAGCAGACTGGATGCTGATGAAGGCACACACATAATGAAAAGGAGGCCTGGGATTGAGAGGGGGCTGCAAAATGTTCTTACAGATGTGCAATGAATGTGAGCGGGCTCAATCTGCTAAAATACACTGTACAGACAAAGGAACTGGGTTATACTCCCTCAGTTTTGTATTCAAGTGTTTTTAGTCCCTCGCATAGAGCCATGCACTCTGCTTCTACAAAATCTGTGAAAGAATGGGTTGTTTGAAAGAGCTCACTGAATTCGACTACGGTACTCTAACAGGATGCAACAAGTCAGTTTGTAAAGTTTCTTTCCTTTCTAGATAACTATTGCAAAGTAAGTATGGACAGCAGCTTAGCCGTGAGTTGGCAGACCACGTAAAGTTAGGGTATGGTGGCTGTGTGGTGAGTAAAATTCAGCAATGCTCTGCAGGGTTCCAAACCTCCTCTGAAATTACCAGCAGCACAAAAACTGTGTGCCCAGAGCTTCACGGATTTTAATGTCTGAGCAGTTCCTGTAGGTGTAATGGGTGTATGTGCCCAAGTTCCTTTGTCCATATAGTGGAGCCACCCTGTTTGAAATTTGCCAATTAGATGTGTAAAAGGTTATCAGCTGAGTTATTAGGTGATGTGGGTTGGCACTGAAATCAATTGATCTGCCAGGATTGCAGCTGAGCTTGACTTCATGCTGAACTGCTTGCTTGATTTTTCTGATCCATGCAGCAGTGTTGTCAGACAGAGAGAAACGCTTATTAACCCTGTAAGTCCTCATAGATGCTAACCCAAACCCTTTATCATATCTTATCTTATCGTATCTTATCTTATCTTCCAAAAAGTAAGACCCATCTTATAGCTCAAAAACCACTCGACTACAAACTGTCCTTCATCACTCAGACCATCAGTGGTCTGTCATTAGGTCATCGGTGGGCTGAGTGATGCCAAACTATGTTGACTTTTTCCTCACTTTTTAAAATATTTTTGGCATTTTTTTCCTCTACTGCTTGTATTTTACTATCACCTTCTTGGGTCTTTGCACTTCCACATAAAAGAAATGGTAACATGTCTATGAGGTAATCCAGTTCAGTTCAGTTCTTTCTTTTTTTTTTTTTTAATTTATATAGCACCAAAACACAACAGTTGCCTCAAGGTGCTTTATTATTGTAAAGACCCTGCAATAATAGAGAGAAAGATAACCCCCTAAGTTGTGAAGTTGGAGTTATTTGAACAGGATAAAGCAAGTCAGAAAAAACAGGGGAAAAAAATGAAGGCGCTTTTAAACCTCTGAGGTCTCAGTCATCATCACCTTAAAATTCATGTATGTTAAGGGTTTGGGATAAGGTGAGGCACATCTACGTCTTTATGTGGAATTACTCAGATGGAAATCTGATGACGGAAGAACTGTAAGATCAAAATGCATGCGGGAGACTTGACATGAATGGTACAATCCTCTAGTTTTCAAACCTATGTTTTTTTAACATGTGGCTGCAATTACACTTTAGGTGTATGTTTAGGTTATAAAACAGCACTGCTGGCAAACAGAGACAAAGGAAATGCCAAAGACCTGAGGTTATAACGTGCTCAAAATCAAGCAGTACATCCTTAAGCTCATGTGGGGAAGTTGCATGTGTTGCATGCATGAGTTTATGATTGAGCTGGCAGCAATGAAAGCGAGGAGATTGTTCTCAGCTCCCACACACCTGATACAGGACAGAAATAGAGACCAAGGTGACAACTACACTGAATGCATGAGACAGCTGTATTCAGAGTAGCTTCACCGTGTGCGTGCGTGTGTGTGTGTGTGTGTGTGGCAAGGAGTGTTGTAGAGCAGCAGTTAGTATACAGGCCACTGTACCTCTGCCTGATTCACTGCAAACTAAATTGGCTCTGGAAGTGCATGAAATAGTTTTAGTTGGACCTGTCAGCAGAGCTTAGGAAAAGGAACAACAGCAGCTTGTGATGGAATTATTCTTCTGACCGGTAATTGTTTTTTGGCTTCACACACATTCAGGCTTTGTGTTGTGGCAGGTGGTCTCAATTTATTTTAGCTTAATGAAAACTTGCAGAAATGTTTCTAAAAATGAGCCATTACAGGAGATCTGCTACTGTGGTTTGCATCCATAATGGGTCCCATTGCATACAAAAGCATGGATGTTTGAGAAGAATAATGTTAACCCATTTACATTTTCTCCACCAAAACACAGAAGCAGTACAGAGAGGGACAGACAACCATTCACACTCACATTCACACCTATGGGCAATTTAAAGTGACCAGTTAACCTAACCCCAGTAACTAGATGTCTTTGGGGTGTGGGGGAAAACCGTAGTAACCGGAGAAAACCCACCCAGACAGGGGGAAAACATGCAAATGCCACACAGAAAGGCCTTGGCCAAGATGGAATCAAATATATTTGTCTACAGTAAATAAAATCAGACAATTCTGAGAATGTGGCAAAATCTTTACATAAGGAACAAGGCTGAAAATCTATGTTGGATGAGCATGAGCTTTGGGCCTTCAGGCAGCATTAAAAGCAGAATAAGTCTGCCAAGGAAATCACTGCACGGGCTCAGTAACACGTCCAGAAAACATTGCCTGCAAACACTGTGCCTTCCACAAATGCAGTTTAAAGTTCCATCGTGCAAGGAAGAAGCCAAATGTGAAAATGATCCAGAAACGATGCAGTCTTCTCTGGAAAATCAACTGAGTTTTTTACTTTTTTATTGGAAAACGTGGATGCCATGTCCTCTGGTCTAAAGAGAAAAAGGCCCCGGTATCAGCACTGGAATTCACACCTTTCACATCTGCAGAGGCGCCATCAACTCTAACAGGTATATGTAGGTTTCATAGCAATATATGCTTTCATTTTTCATTATTAATATTAATTACAGCAGCATGGCTTCATAGTAGATGAGTCAGGGTGCTGGACCGGCTTGCCTGCACATTATGAAATGAACAATATGACACAGAAGAGGACCCAGGACTGGTGAGCAGCTAGAATCCTCTATATTAGACCACATTCATCTCCCACAAGTCCAGCAACTGGTCTAATCTGTCATCACATGTTTATGGACTGTTGATTTTTTGGAAACATGTTCCTGTCAGCAAATATTTTTCTGAAAATTGTACATGTTCTCAGTTTAAACATTTGATATGTTTTCTATGAGCTACTGTTTACAAAATATGGATTCATGAGATTATTGCATTCTGCTTTTTATGTCTTTTGACGCCGTGTCCCATCTAATTTTTCTTCTTAACAAATAAGCAAATTGTGCTTTTAGATCATCAGAGTGGGGTTTCTGTTGCAGCATTTCTACGTCTTCCTGATTATTATGGAAAACTAAATTACTAGAAGCCTAAATTGGAACACACCAAGCCAAGGAAAGACAGCAGCAGAGGAACAGGTATGAACACAGGAAACTAAACACAGACTCTGACAGACAAAGAAGTAAATACACGAGAGGGATTAAGAGGAGAAGAGGCAGCTGTTGGAACACGCAGCTGAACTAAATCGCAGAGAACAAGACAAGGACGTAAAATGAAATACAAAAACGAGAAACGAGACCGACAAACAACTGAACATGGAGACGGGAACGCAGACTTCACACCACACAGGAGGACACACACTGAGGAAACAAACACATGAATGAACTTGACAGGAGACAAGACACAAGGGCGATGGGACAGCCATACTGGGGAAACCACGCAGAGGGAGAGCTAAACTCTAATGCCACTGGGAGCTAAGTACAAGCTATACGTGAAGAGCAAACACATGAAACAATATCAATATTAAATAAATCAAGAATGAACTAGAAACTAATTAACGCACGTAACGCACGTACATGAAGAAATATTAAACAGTCCAGAGGATCACAAAGACTAACAAACTAAACTCCAAAGGTCCAAGGAGAAATGATCAATTTAGGCCAATTTCCTATTTGGTGTTATTGCAAACACACCTGGTAATGGTGTTAAGTTGTTCACTTCAACAAAGGAGTCTATGGGGACTCACTGACCTTTGAAGCCAGTCTCAAGTGACACTAGAAGAGCTGCAGTTTTTCAGCAAATTGTTGTGTGGTACAATCACATCCAGTCATGTTAAAAAGAAAATTTGACCCTATGCAGTCCTGTGGAACACTGAGTACACCCTTACTGCTTCCATGGAAAGAAGAAGGTAACTCATTGACTCGATCCTGAGCTCCTCTGAATATCGACCTATCATAGAGCAGAATTTGGAGACGTTTGAGTCAGTGAGGGACACGAGGTCACTGAACAAACTGCTCTCCATTATGGACAACTCATCTCAGCCACTCTACTCCACACTGCTGAGGCAGCAGAGCTCCTTCTCCCTCAGACTGATTCAACCATAAAGAACGTGACAGGTGAACATGCCAAGACCCTACACACAAAATGCTGTATTATATATTTATATTTAAATATATAATATATGCTATATCCAAAATATATTATATATTTTGTATTATATCCGCTTGCTTCTGTTTCATTTAGATATGGATATATATAGTTTAGTACTCATCGTTGGCATTCTCAGTGTATGTTTAGTTACTGTAGATTGTATTTTCCTGCTGCTGTTACACAATAGTTTTCCTTGCAGGATCAGTAAAGTATCTATCTATCTATCTATCTATCTATCTATCTATCTATCTATCTATCTATCTATCCTAAATGCAATGTGAGGCCATTTCTTGAATGTCTGCCAAATTGACTGAAATTTGGGTAATGCAATAGGGCAGTTCCCCCAAGCACACCAGTAAATCCTC
>VUQK01044052.1:19306-30786 GCA_015106715.1 Bujurquina vittata
GGTCCCCCCCCCCCCCCCCCCCCCCCCCAATGGGTGTTTTCCACATTTATTGGATTATTGTGAAAGGTGTGCCTTGTCCTGGTTACCTTCTTTTTTGAGTTTGGTAATAAAGCTGCCTATTTTCAATTTTACGCCTGTTTCTCGAGTCTGCATTTGGGTCCTCATCCTGCCAGCCATGCTGCTGTCTCATGACATTTGGATCATCACAGAAATAGGCCCTGTGGTCATGGCTCATGAGATATGAGTGCAAGGCAACACAGAAGGACAAACGGGATTCATACATATTTGTTACATACTTTATGTTGTAGAACCAGAGACCTCACTTCTGCCGCCTAACAAAAAAACTTAAAAGAACACACTCTCATTTCAAATTAATTCCGTTCTCTTGGCGCACTCCGAGAAGAACTGTTTTTGCTCCTCTCCCTTTAAGGCCGCCTCTGTATAAGCTGACTTTCTTGGGATCGGCTCACCCTCACAAAGAGAAGGTTTGAACAGCAGCTATGTTTAATATTCCATATCAAGAAAATCCACTCTGCTCTAGAAAAATCAGAGCAGGATGAAACCATTTTAACAACACTTGTGACAGAAAATATGAAAAAGTTTACAAGCATGTTTGTATTTCGTATACTTAACCACTTCTCTCTCTCTCTCTTTTTTTTTTAGTATTTCATAAGATAAAGATATATCAAAGACTTGTCGTGGCAAACAATCCAATCCCAACCTAACCCACTGCCAAAACCTTTGGCTGTGACTGTAGATCAGACCTGCTGTGGATCCTTTTTAATATCCCTATCCCTGCTTTTACTCTCCAACAAATTACTTTTAAAAATTACAGATAATTTTAGCAGTTGGAGACTCAAACATGTTCCACTGAACTTTACCAAAGTAGCAGTAATTTGCAAAAATGTGACACTTTAACATTAAACCTTGTTTGCATTGGTTCTATCCATCTGCAAGCCAACTATTGATTAATGCTGCTTTAAACCATTTAACACACACTTGAATTTAACCAAAAATCACTCACTTCTTACAGATAGTGCTCAAGATCTGTATCACACAGTTGCATAATCCACTATGCTACAACAGCCTGACTTCTGTGCATTCACTGACTCGCTTGATCTTTAAGTCAAAAACATGCTTTACATATGAAAAAGTGGATCTTTCTGAGATCTAGAATCCTTCAGACAGCTCCCATCACAGTGCTGAGAACCCAGAGAGCATGAATATTTATGTAACTGCTTAATACTTAACCCTCCCAATGTTAATACAATATCAATAAATCAATAGCACAAAGCTTATGTTACGTTTGCTACTGATCGAGAGGGGAAAAGATCAATGAGGAGCCTGGATATAACTGGATGATTTACTTTTGCTCCCCTCAGATTCTCTCCGTGAACTGATGGAATGACATAGGCAGGAACACGTGTGCGGCATGTGCAGGGAGTCAACCATTAATCAACAGTTGTGAAGCATTTTTAAGGATATTAAAGGAAGTATGAATGTTAAGAGTAGATGAATAATTCTGGGTATTTTTTTGAGGAATCATTGAACTAGGGTTATTAATTTCATAGCTTTGTGGAATATTTCCATCAGCAATACTGCAATAATCAACGATAAGGAGATATGCCAAGAG
The DNA here is from genome assembly GCA_015106715.1 of Bujurquina vittata. Taxonomy (NCBI): domain Eukaryota; kingdom Metazoa; phylum Chordata; class Actinopteri; order Cichliformes; family Cichlidae; genus Bujurquina; species Bujurquina vittata. The sequence goes on from VUQK01044052.1 coordinate 20,940, forward strand.
GACTGAATCCCAGTATCACAGGGGTAACACCTTCCTTAGGATGGCGCCTTGAACAGAAGGACTTAGGGCCCCTGATTGACATCAGTCTTCCATACGCTTTGTTTCCCATCCCTGCCTGCCAGATGGGGATTTGGCGCTGGGCTCTTCCCTTTCGCTCACTGCTACTATAGGAAACCTTGTTAGTTTCCCCATTCTTGGGAAATAACTACAATCCCCAGCCCCTGTCATGAGTGGGGTTGAAAGATTTACCCATGCCTCTCAGCAAAGGGTAGACACACGCTGATCAGTGTGGTGCATGTGCAACCCCAGACATCGAAAGGTCAAAGGGCATCACAGACCAATCTCATATGGCTGAACACCACTTATCTCTCTAAGAAGTTAGACCTGCATTCTGTTTGATGTGCTCAGAGATGCTCTGTTGCGGCTATTGTCCTCTTACCTCTGGCATCAATAAAGCATTTTTGTCCAAAGGGCGGCCACTCACTGAATAGTTTGTACCCACCTCTGTAAACCCTAGAGATGGCCAGTAGATCAACAGTTTCTGAAATATCAGAACAGCCCATTTGGCACCGACAAGCATGAATCATCACAGTCACTGAAGTCACCTTTCTTCCCCCTAAATGGTGCCATGTGATTATCTGATTAGATATTTGCGTTAACAAGCAGTTGAACAGTATGCCTAATAAAGTGGCTGGTGAGTGTATATTGCCATGGGTAATACGATATCTTATCTTAATGGGACCTGTCAACCAAAGATGGAGTAGATGTACAAGCACCTGGGAGTTAGAACCAATAAATAACCAAGATATAACCAAGACTTCAGACATTCAGTGTCCACAGAAAAACCTCAGACTGGTTCCAAATTCCAAGACCCCCAAACATACAAGCGGGAGTAACAGAGAACGATCTGAACTGAAAGAATAATGAGTTACTTTGTGTGTCCTGCTTTGTATAATCCTCATTTTTTGATTAGTCCCACTAAACGTTACCATTCACAGCACGACTTGCTTTCAGTCGGGGAAGCTGAATGCCCAGAAACTGCTCCATGTATTGCCGATAATGAACAAAACAGTACGTGTCCTGTCACTTCAGTTCTCTGCTCAAAATTAGGCTGAAGTAGGGCGTGCTTTTGGGTGGGCCTACCTTGTGCAGGGCTGAGACTCTCTGTTATTGGACCGGATCACTATCACCACAGTTTGCAAAGCCATTCAAATGGCAGAAATTATTAGCTTGAAGGTTCAGATGGGACTTCACTAACTCACAGGTGACACCATCCTTCATATACAGCACAGTCTGGGGTTCATATGAACTTGGTTTGTTTGTAAAAAGTCAGTGTGAACCACATCAGAAATGAGAAAATTAAAGGGACCTGGGAATATGAAGGGTGCACCACAAAAACACCACAATTTTTGTGTTCTTTCTTTTTTTTTTTTTACGTTGACAATGACAGATTGGCTCCCTGCATACAGAATGAAAATTCAGAAATGGAAAAAGGACAGGTGTAAATGCAAATACACACCTCTGTCTCCCAGTATTATGCCAGATAAGAAGACTATCATGTAGATCGGTTCAGTAAGCAGGGATATATTTCTTTAGGCTGACTGATTTGATCCTTTGATCTCGTTAAATATAGAGAGCTAATATATCAACTCAGTGCTGTTTAAAAGCTTGGTTTGTGCACATAACCCTATCAAATCTGAATATCATTACATTACATGTGTAAGACTAGCCAGACATGATGCCACGCTTGCCGTCAGGTCATGATGGTAAAAATTGGAGTTCTTATAGCAAATATTCAGTCCTGCCCTTTACTCCCAAGCCTACACGACAGAGAGGATGCATCTAAGCATGCTGCAGTAGCAGTGTTATTAACCCAGCATCACCCAGCATGCATTTTATTGGGTTTGAGGCCATGGGGGATGGTGTCAACCCTGCTAGGACATGTGTGACTTTGTTGCCAAAGTACAGTTGGCCCAGATGGCTCATTAGGCTGGAGCAGTGAGCAACTGGCAACGCAGTTAAAAAAGGGAAGGAAAAAAACCCCACCTGAAATATAGTTCTGGCAGTTCAGAGATGGCAAAACTGACAAGGGGACAGCATGATGAAAGGCTGTCAAAATAAATAACAAATCTCACCTTCTCACCTTCACAGGAAAGAATTATTGCTTATCTCTGCCTCCTGAAGCTCCAGCGAGGTAACAAAATCTTTATGGAGGAGGCGCTCAGCATCGAAGCATTTCAGCCTCTGCTCACGTAACCTAACATGCCCTCAGCAGCTCGCACTTCCAGCAGCCTGACAACATTGTGAGGACAGAAACAGGAAACGGAGATAAAACAGAGAATGATGAAGAATGATAGAAAAGGTGAATCCCCCCCAGGCCGTCAAGGGCTCATGAAATAATTAGCTGCTCCCATTACCTCCATGTCATACCAGGTCCTGATGCTGTCACTCAAACTGGCTATGGGCAGCATTTATGAAATTCTACCAACATAATTAACCTGGCGTCTGAGCAGGGCCAGAAACAGCATTTTGGATGTCAATATAAAATCAGAGGGTCGAAAAGGGAAACCACAATAAGTGAGAGGGTTTTGAGCATCCTGTGTTTCCGTTAAAGGGTCATTGTAGTTCACTGACCTTGGAAATTGAATAACAACATGAGGCTCTCAACCTGCATTTTCATGGCAACTGGGAAGCCAGAACTTCCAATCTCAGACCAAGAAAGTTCAAAGAATAAAACACTAACAGTACGATTTCATGTTTAATAAGTCTAGTCAGGCTTTTCAACCATGACGTCCGCATTTTACATCATTCTGTTAAACAGTAAACATCAAATATAATCTAATATTTTACCTTAATATCGCCTGCATTTCTTCATTTAAGTAAACTACAGTTTTACAGATTTTCAGCTTTATAGAAATCCTAATTAATTGAGCTTAACTGGTTTTGAGCTCTCTCTTTGCTTTGTTTTGCCACAGCGCCTTTTTACTCCCTTTGAGCACTCAAAACACCTTCGTCTCACTCCCTCAATCACACAGTGCTTTTATCGAACAATCATACTCTGACAGATGCATTGGGGGCGACTCGGGGTTCGTCTCTCCCCCAAAAGGATACAGCAACACGGGAAGGAACTGGGGATTCGATCCACCAACCTTCTGATTGGCAGATGACCCTCTGTACCACACGATCCTCATTTTCTTACCTGTTGTCTGTAATGTTTCATCCTGTGTTTGTGTCTTCTTATAATTCTGTCTTTCACTCTGTTTGGATGTTTCAGTGTTCGCTCTAGTCTTCCTCCATTTCTCTTTTCTTGTTTAAGCATCTCAAGCTTTGTTTAGTTCTTTCATGTTTGATTGCTGGATTCTCCTTTTCTCTTTCAGCCCTTTTGGTTTGCTTCCAGTTACTAATACAATTTCTTTATGCAAATCAGTCTTCAACATCAAGAATTTTGGTCCTCTGTCCTGCAGCACTTACATTCATACTGTATTTTTTGCATGTGTATCTTGCAAACCTGTTTATTTCCTTTCTTGTTAAGTAAGAAAGTAAATGTTTTAGGGCACCTTATCTACATCCCTGGCATAAGATAGAGCGTCGTATGTTGTACTGGTTGTTCCTTGGAGCATATCTGAATTATATTGTCAAGTACTGGCAGGTGGAGTTGTGAGCAGGTGGAGTCTCCAGTTAGAAGAAGGGGAGGATGTCCATAGCTGTAAATCAAAATGGTCACTGGAGAGCGAACAGGCAGGATAATAGTCAGTTTATTCTGACCACTGTCAACCTCACAAAGTGGCCAGGATGGAGACATCATCTTTCTGCCCACAAACTTGAACCCAGTCGCTTTGTATACTTTAAATCTCTCTGCTTACCTGTCATTCTTCCTTGCAGACTCATTTGTGCAACCCACCTCCTCCCCTTTCCACTTCATCCAAATCACTCAGTGCGCCATCACCACCACCAGCGTCTAGACTCCAGGGGGGGGGGTCCTGCCCTAATTCCTATCATCGCTGAGATTCCATTCTGCTTCAATGGCCATCGGAGTCTAACCGCCAAATAGATTAATGAAATTCTGTACATCGATAAATGATGTTCAGCTTTTCCAAATGATCTCTCCTTATTAAACTGCAGCAAGTCTGACACACATAAAACGTCCTTCTGAACAGTTACACTACAGATAACATCGCAATTAACGCATGCAAAAACCAATGCGGTGACCATGAGCAAGGTTTAAGACAGACATGAGTAATCAGAGCTGGTGAACAGGTTAGAGCGGCTGGCATACACCAGGAGAATCATGATGATGGAGCCATGAGACCGAGTCAGCGATGAACACACTGAGTAACCTTTAAATGTGTACTCAGTAGTTTCAGAGCTCTAATGTGCAGCTGTCACATCAGAATTAAACCACAGCACCAGGAGCATACTAAGCAGTAATATAAATATATTAATATATTCATATTACTGCTCAGATTACTCTGTGTGCTTGTGATTATCAAATTGGCAAATCAACACCAAATGAATGATTTTCTGCAGCATTACTTTCTTGTCTTTTTATTATAGCAGCACTGCTGCATTTTGCTGTGATATTTTTATAGATCTCTATCACCCATTACTCTGATAATGTCTCTAATTGGAGTAGGTGGTGCTCAATTGATCCATTCTGTGTGTCAAACGATGCATTAAAAGCCCCTTTTTATGTGAGCAGAAAGCCTGTCTTAACAAAGAAAGTTGATAATTACCATCATCTGTTATCTCCAACTGCGATTTCATTATTTGTCAAATCAGCTAACAGAAAGAAAGCCTGGCAAAGGAGGGAGAGGGTGGCAGAAAACCTTTAGCAGACCAGGGCAGTCTGATAGGAAGTCAAGCAGTAATCAAGCTTTTTGTTCCCTTCCTTAAGAAACGCCTTTCTGGAGGTTCCAATCTTAACTTTAAATAAATATCACAAAGAGGAAGCTGGAGCTGTAAAATTAGCTGTGGCAGCAAAAAATATTGCCATATGTGATCACACGAGTAAGAGGGAATGAGGTGTGAATGAGCCCATTGCTATACAGAAAACTGCCACTGGCCAGTGCTGGTTAGCCGGTACAAGCACAGGCCAGTGGCCTTGCAGAACCAATTGTTGCTGTAGTGGAAGCCTCTTCTTACTGCTGCCCCCCATTAGATGCTTATCCTGATGGCATTGCATAATGGATAAAAATATAATCATCTCATGTGACTGAAAGCACTGCATATAAGATGGCTTAATGTGCCGCTAACAGGTAGCGTATGGGTTTATAGTTGTGTGAGTCAAGTTAAATCCCATCAGGGTAACTTTTTGTATACTGAACGATTATGTTTACTGAATGTGAATTAGAAGCCTCATTAGAAAAGCACCATATAATGGCTTAAATGAGGCTTTCCAAATGTGCAGCAGTCAAACCCACAGGGTTAAATGTATTATGCTGCCCATATTTAGATTTGCATCATTTGTGTGTTTGTGGTCATTTGCAATTTGCTGCTCCTCATCTTTTAAACATTTCAGTATGCAAATAACGTGACAGGAGATTGCCATGTAAGAGTTACAAAAAATGTTTGGAAATAGAAGCAGGTTCTCATTCCTTTACTTTTTATCTCTTTATATTGCATGTTTTATTGCCTTTATAATTTTTTTATTGCGACATACAGAGGCTCATGCAGGCTGTTTGCTGTAATGCTCCAGCTCTAACGGCTCCATTTGAAGTCATAAATCTGTCTGCAGGAAAAACAGCCGTCTCTCAGCTGCGTTTCAGTGTTTGCAGGATGATTTCCGTCATCTCGCGGTAAACACTGGGACAGTGTCAGATTATTTTTACTTTTGCCCCCACTGACTCATGCTCCTTATCAGTGAACTGACATTGTGTTCTGTCTTTATGTGCTTATTTAATGAAGCAATGCATTGCACTGGTCCATTCATGCAAATAACACATGCCCCTGCTGTGGTTTGTAACCCAGTCATTTACATAGTGATTTCAGAGCTACTTGTGGTTGGGTGGCTGAGCCTCCCATTAGCTGCTGGAAATGGAATAATATGTTGCCGCAGATGAGAGCCTTTCTACCTGCATGCAGATTGTTTTGTATGGTGATGAATGCTGCTGGCTGCTCTGGTCTGTTCATTCACTTTGCCTTTGTTCACTGTTTGTGATTGACTTTTTATACGCATGAGGTACACAAAGGGTAAACATAGGGTATCTAACAAAGATGCTACTGATTCTACACATGCATAATGAGGAAAACATGTCTGTTACAATTTCTAGAGATGAAAAGGTTTAGTGGATTGAGGGGAGGGGCCAGGGACACACCGCACAATGAGTACACAAACAGCAGTGAGGGAGGGGCTCCGGCAAAGAGAAAGAGAGAGAAAGAGCCGGCTCTTTATAGTGAGCCGAGCCAAAAGAACCGACTCTCAAAAAAGAGCCCTAATTCCCATCACTATTGCAGAGTGCTTTTCTACTCTACTTTGAGCACTCAAAGCGCTTCATACAACGTGTCTCATTCACCTATTGACACACATTGATACAAATATGCCTAAGCGTGTTCCATCTAACATTCACACTCTCATGTTTGCACCGGAGAGCAACTTGGCCAAAAATTGAACCACCAACTTTCCAATTGGCAGGTGACCTGTTCCTGAGCCACCAGGAGAAAGCCACTGTCCATGGTTTCTCTGTTAAACATTTTCATTTATAATGAAAGCAATCAAAAATTTCCATTCGTTCACAGGGTACGACAACCTATTAACAAACACATACAAAGATCTATCCAGCCATTTAAATGATCTGCAATAGATTGCGCTCTGTTTTAATGACATTTTACATTGGATTATGTGTGCATCTATCCCTGCGCCTGACTCAAAATGTACCTGTGTCCAGGAAACACTAAATGTTTTGTTTACTGCACCCTCTAAATCTGTATTTAATGACATTTAGCTTTGTTATGTCTCTACACACTGAAATTGATTTGCATAAACAAACAAAACAAAACAAACCCTGGTTCACCAATCAAAGATGTCACACTTTGTGTGCATGTGCTGTCAGGAATTAGATAACAGGTGATAACGCTGACAACAGATTCCAGCCCACCCTCCAGCACCCCCGACAGGGACATTTTAATAAAGCCTCATAATTGCAGGATGCAGGTCCAGGGGTGGTTTTCTGTCCATGAACAAGAGCGGCTTTAATTTGAGCTGTGCCACAGCAGCGTACATCCCTGGGCCCTAAATCACACCACAGTGAGGCTGTCGTGTGCTGAATACAAGATAAAAAAGTAATCACACCCAACTTAAAGCCTGACATTTAGTTGCAGCGCCTCTTTGTTGAGGCCTTGATGGATCTGTGTTTGTATCAGTCAACCACATGGGTAATGCAACAGATTCTTCCTAAAGCTCATCTGCTTCCAACACAGGCCTCACAGTTACTCAGTTGTTATATGACAGCAGTCATAGTGGAAAATGTAAATGTAGGTTTAAGGCTGCTGTACAAGGAACTATTATTTTGTGACACATTTTATATGAATAGATCAATTTCACCACTTTCAGTTGCTGTGACTTGAATAAAAAGACTGTTTTGATTTGTGTTTCTCTGAAGCAACACATGAATCTCTCCATGGACCTGGAGGAGAAGGGCTTTTTGGGTAAGAGTTTGTTTACAGAGGAACTGCCGTGCACGGGAGGAGAACCCTTTATTTCAGAAGTGGTACCTGCCATCTGTTCTCTCTGGCTGTCCAGTGACACCTGGCTAATGACATTTGACCGTGTCTGGTCTTCAATCAATCCACCCAGCATCATTACTTTTACCAGAATTTGCTCACCTAAAACTCACACAATAGACAGAGTGTTCAGGTCACATGGGAACAGTGTAAATCTCAGATTGTCCATCTCAGCACAGACAATCCATTCTCCGGGTGCCTTCATGAAAGCTGGCCAGCTGATGAAGCTGCAGGCTGGATGAGCGTGATGCAATGAGAAGAGACAGAGAGGAGATTGGTTTGTCCGGTACTGCCACATTGATGGATGCAGAGGAAAGCTGGAAGACCACACACACACACACACACAAACACACAACCTCAGCACATTGCAGCTATATTTAACCATTATAAAATGAGATGAGGTGATACATTTCAATTCACATGAAGCTGTAATTATATCACAGCCTCATCCTGACTTCTTTTCACAGGACATCTGTGGTAGCGAAGCATTTTAAAAAAGTATTTTTTTTCTACCCCTTATAGCATTTTCTTGGGATACTGTAAAATATTGACATCCTAAATGTGTAGCCATTATTATTTTAACCTGTGGAATCCAATCACAAAAACATAATCAGAAATTATTGTACTTTTACTCCAGTTTTGCACATGATAGTAAGTTGCTCTACTACTTTTGCCATATGATATCTTCAGTGAGTGAACCTCTGATAAGGACTTGTGACTAAGACACAAAATAGTCAATTCAAATCATGACTTTTGACAACTTATATTGATCTTAAATATGGCATACTATCATCCAATGAACTTGTGTTCTTACAGTTATTTTTTCAGAATAAATGAACTGCGGGGTCACTCAGACTCAGTCTGGGACATAAGCCTAAGTCGCTTCACAATTCTGAGAACAAACAACTAAAGTTCAGCATCAATTTGTTACTACAATTTAACAACAATAATTGATAGCTGGCAATTTTTCTTTCCTTTGGCACTATTTATGCAAAGAACTCAAAAAAATTCCAGCAGATTACCCACAGGAGGGTCAAAAGTCAGCACTTTTGCACCTACCTATGAAAATAATTCAATGTAATCAAACGTTTTATGCAAGCGTTTTCTTCTGGCAAGAGCATAAGAATTCAAATCCAGCAGAGGCAGCTGAAGGATAATCGATGTGCTCTAAGGGCGAAGCCTGATGGGGACAGACATTGATGGGACTTGGAGGGTCAAACAGCCACTCTCTGGAGCAAACTGACAGCTCAGGTGGTGTTCAAGATCTATCCATTATCCAGACAAGGGATGCAAACAAATGAATGAATCAGGAATCTGAGTGTAACAGCTGTCCAATCTACTTGTTAAAGAAGTAACTGCTACTGTAGCAAGTGTGTAAATCAATTTGAGTCATGATAACGCCACTTGTATGCTTTCAAGTGGAGGTCATTTTATTTTAATTGCATCGGACTGTCATAGTCATAAACCCCTCCATATTTTAAATTACCACTGTGAAGCTGACTTTCACGAAGTGTTTCAACCATGTGCTTTAAAATCATTAACTTATTGCTCTGTACTCAAACCATTGGTGGAAAGTTCTGAAGCAGGAGTTAACAATGTTGAGCACAAATTAATTAAGCCCATTATTTTAAAAACTTTTAATTGCAACATCTCAGTTACCCCGATTCACAATTTTTTTTTTTTTTTTTAATTTATCCTTTATTTATACAGGAAGTCTCTTGAGACTTGATGTCTCATTTACAAGAGAGACCTGTTGTATACAGCAAAGACATACAAAAGACATGAAAACGGTAAAATACACTCAGCATAATACTTCTAAAAATCCACTTCTATAACATCCAGTATCACACAATGATCTCTACCCATAACACACACAAGTGCCTACTGACTTGTTTTCTAATCCTTTTATTAAAGATTTGAATTCCCCAAGTGTAACCAGCTCCGAAAGTTTTAAATCCTGCTGGAGCATGTTCCAGGTGGAGGGGGCAGAGAAGGAAAATGCTTTTTTGCCGAGCTCGGTACACACTGATGGAACGCTGAAAGTTATAAAGTTCTGCGAGCGAAGATTGTGATATTGTCTTTTGCGTGATATGTAACATGGCAAATATGAGGGAACCAGATGGAGGAT
>VUQK01044054.1:4422-15830 GCA_015106715.1 Bujurquina vittata
CTGTCCTCTGTCTTTCTGTGTGGAGTTTGCATGTGGTTTCCCCCGGGTACTCCGGTTTCCTCCCACAGTCCAAAGTCATGCACTTACTGGGGTTAGGTTAATTGGCTACTTAAAAGTGCTCATAGGTGTGAATGGTTGTCTGTCTCCCTGTGACAGGCTGGCGACCTGTACAGGGTGCACCCTGCCTCTCGCCTTCTGTCAGCTGGGATAGGCCTGTCTGCTCAAACACGATTGGTCAAACAAATGGAAAACTGGAACGTTTCTGATGCCAGTTATCCTGCCCCTTGCATGCAGATTCCACATATTCCTATTGAGTTAGAGATTGCCTTAACAACTTATTTTTAAGAACCTAAAATGACCTGACAGACTTGTTTGAAATGACTTAAACCTTTCTTGAATGCCTCACGACTTATTTTGAGTGATGCGAGCTACAGACGGCTCAGGCCTTGACACAGATCTGTTTGGATGACTCCAGACTTGACTTGGTCTTATCTCAGTTGACTTGTGCTCATAACAGGTACCTTAGAGTCTTTATATGCATTAGTGTAGCATAGGTCTGAAAGCAGATGTAATCTATCAGTCGGTGACTGATGTTTGCAGAAGCTGCTCTGAATTTCCAACCAAATGTTAAAAAATAATTAATATCATTACTGCATGTGGATGTGATTCTTATCCATATTCTACCCTATAGAATCAAATATTAAGTATTCTACTTGAGTACTTTGATTCAATTTCAGATGCTCAAACTGTCACTGTATAACTTGATATCTCAATTACTACACCGAATTAGTGCCTGCATGCCCACTGAGCTACGGCTGAGTGCAAAGCCTCATTCCTATGCTGAAGACGACACACGCGCTGTACCATTCATAATTAATTCTGCTTCCTGCTGAACACGCTGCAGCTAAAGCTGACTGCATTTGATGTTCATTTACTTTTTGTTTGTCCTTTCAGCTGCTTTTACAGACAATCAGCATGGAGAATTGCAATGCCTTTGTAATGAAACAGAGTATATGGTATAGTATATGGAAAATTTATTGCATAAAATGTAGTTTTGACAGATTAAAGTACAAGTTTGTTTTGCTGTGTGACAAATATTGCAAAGAAGAACTTGTTTCACAGTGCGCACTTTTCCGTGCTCTCACTACATTTATTCAGACCACAGAAAGCTATGCATATAGCATTGCAATAAAATGTAAACTATTCACTCCAATTACTGGATGCCACATTGGACTGCAAGTTGCTTTATCAACACTGAGAACCCAGAATTAAGAGAAACCCAGTCGACCCCCCCTTGATTATTTCAGCTAAGCCTTGTTATATTTGCTTCATGTCTGAATTATTCTGGTATTAAGACATAAATATAGCATCCAACCATGTTCACAACAGAGAAATATGATGAACAAACTCATACCCCACCCTTCTGAATAATTTGTTACTGGAAATAGTTACAGGTTTGCTCATTAATATCTAAAATTCTATACATTCATTATACATTCATACATGCGTAAAATGTAAATAAAAGCAGAATGTAATTATGAACATAGAAAACATAAATGTTTTCTATGATAAGAATTGTAAAAATATAATAAAAATGTTAAATTTCAACTTGATACCAGCAACACATATCAAAAAAAGTTGGAATGGGGGCTACAAAATGATGGAAAAGTAAGTGATACAGTGCAAAGAAGAAACAGTAGGAACCTTTTGCCATTAATTAGGTTACTTGGTAACAGGTAATTTGAATAGCTACACAAAGAGCATCTTAGGCAGGCAGAGTTTATCAGGAGTAAAAATTGTGGAACAATTTCAAAATAATGTTACTCAACGTAAAATTGTGGAGACTTTGAATATCTCATCATCTACAGCACACAGTATCATCAAAAGATTCAGCTGAGAATCTATGTTGAGTGCCTGTGACTGGATGCTGCTTTTCCATAGATTTCTGTGGGACACAGGAGTTGCTGGCTATTAAAAATAAAGGGTTTAAAGAATTTCCACAATGGCTTTACTGTTTATCTGGAAGCTGTGTGCATCTTTGTGTAGTGTACAACTGAAACTCACAAATCCTGCAGGATGCACTAAAACATAAAGGACAGATTATATGCCTCTGAACTGCATCCAAAAAGAAAAACAATCAAAGTGTCGCTAAAATGTTGGACTATAGGGCTGTAAAGCCTTTAGGAATCACTACATCTTGCGTTGGGTGAAAAATTGGTGTGGAATATCCAACATGCCTAAAATAATTTCCATAAGAATGTCTTTCCAAATTGCAAAGTGTATGACTTTAAACTTTGTAATATATTGTAAATGCCATCACTAAGGCCTCAGTAACACAGGCCTAGTCATCAGTAAGTCACCATCTGACAAACATTGGTCACAAGACAAAACTGTGTCTTGTGACCAGCCAACTGCGACCGGGAGCCGCTGTGAAATTGACTGCTAAAGCCCCAGTTAAATAAGCATAGAGAACAATCCTGGCAATTGCCGATGACTAGGGAAAGGGTTTCTTCTGGAATCAGTTGGTGAGTTGTTGCTGGAGAGTTCTTGCAGCTGCAGGTATGAAATTACTCCCAAAGGGGTATAGGTTGCTGCACTGAAAACCCTCTTGCTGTTGCACCTCTAGTTTGCATGGTTTCTGCAAACTCTTGCCAACGCTTCAACAAGCAACAGGGAAACTGTGAAATGTCCTTCAAAAACTGGAAATGGAGAATGCTTGCCTTCGAGGTAAAAGTCGCACCTTACTGCTGCAACCAACACACTCCAAAGGCCGCAAGTTTTACTTTGAAGTACATTTGTCTCCATTTCTGGTTTGTGACGCACTTTTTACTACCAACTGGCGGTTGCCATGGGGTTGTTGTCTAGTTTCTAGGCCTGTGTGACAGAAGCCTTGCTTACACTGACTTCCAAAAGGGTGGAATTTATCAATAGGCCAAAGTCACATTCATAATAATTGCTTTGTATCCTCACTATTAGGGCCAGTTCTTTGGTTCATTTGTTGTGGGGACTCAAACTCCAATCTGTTTGCTTGCACATATTTCTATATTCACACTACAGTTGGGGTATGTGTACATTATAATGGGCATATTACAGAATGCAGTACATCACTGAGTCACTGGTGGACAGAGCTGGCAAAAGTACTAACATTGTGTACTTAAGTAGAAGTACAAGTACCTGTGTTAAAAACTACTCTGGTAAAAGTCGAAGAACTGGTTCAACTTCTTTACTCAAGTAAAAGTAAAGAAGTACAGGCTCTGAAATGTACTCAAAGTAAGAAAGTAAAAGTAGCTCTTAGAACCATGTGTGTAACAGGTGTTTTTGTGTAACAGTAACTGAGCCTCCAGTAAATGATGTTGCTGTGATCAGCTGATCTGCTGCTGCTCTCTGCTTCCATCTTTCTCCATCTGAGTGAAGTTATCGCTCATTCTTTAGCAGCTGCTCTTTTAGCTAGCAGACACACTGCGTGACAAACTGCACACACTTTGTGTGCTTTACGTTTTCTCTCACTCATTTCTCACCGTTCCCGCGTGGATTAAAACTGCAACGTCGGCCAGCTCTTTGCTCCGAGCGAGCTCTGCAGGAGCCCCTCCCTCTGCTGTGTGTGTGTGTGTGTGTGTGTGTGTGTCCCCTCTGCCCTGCACTGTCGCTCGGTGTGGACACACACACAGGCGCTGCAACACATCGGAACCAATCACGGCGGCTCAGATCGACTGATGTTTGACGGCGCACAGACCGGAAATGCAAACTTTTCACTGACGCGTTAAACCAAAAGTAACGAGTTTGTTTTGAAAATGTAAGAAGTAGAAAGTACCGATACTTGGGTAAAAATGTAGGGAGTAAAAGTAAAAAGCAGTCAGAAAAATAAATACTTAAGTAAAGTACAGATACCTAAAAAAATCTGCTTAAGTATTTGTACTTTGTTACTTCCCCCCTCTGCTGGTGGACAAGTTAAACATTGAACTGTCCTTTTATTCTCACTCATAAAAGGCTGAATAAAGGTTTATTAGTGTGTTCAGATTAGAGATAGACTGGTGCCTATCATCTACAGTACTGTGCTCACACAGCCAAAAAGACCATTGCTTATTGCTTGTGTTGATTGCCCATCAGAGTGCCATTTTTTAAACTGTGACTTTCATTGACCTCTATTGGTGACCAGTGAGTCCCAGCACCCCTTGCAGATCTTTGGCCCAGCCAACAGAGGCCTGTCAATAGCTCACAGTGAAGTGGCTTATTACAGCAGAGGGACAGATGGACGATGAGCTGAAACACAAACTGTAGGCAGCAGACACTCCAGCACCTCAGTGTAACTGGTGAACCCACACAGACGTGTTGTGGTTTTATTTTACCAATGAGCAAAAGGGACACGATCCCTAACATAAACTGAACAAAAGCATCCAGAAATCTAGAAATGCTTGTACTTGGATTCCTCTAGAGTCAAACATCACAAAGCCTCCATGTCTCCTCACTTCAGGCCAATGAGCACAGCGCTGTCCCTACACAGAAATGTATTGAGAGGTTTACTTAAGAATAAGGGCCAAATAAGACAGACCCTTCAGGAGTTAAGTGGTTAAACAAACACACATTCCTCTGAAAATGGTCGGGTACAAGGACCAGACTGAAATTGAGCGAAAAATCACTCAATGTAGAATGAAAAAAGCTCTCAAACTCTGGGGACCTATTGCTCCAGGCCACTTTTACAGGTACATGGCTCCTTACAGGTACATTTGTTTTCAATATAATATTTAGTAAAACATTTTAATGCACAGGATATACATTTCCAGGTATTTACCATGAGAGATATGTTATATTCAGTAGTATGAATGTCGCCAAACCATTTGAACTGTCTGACCACATGCATGCTGGACAGGAGACTGGATTGGGCAATTATACTTGTGATGAAGCACACACAGCTCAAGTTATATAGAAAGCTCATTCGTCCTGGCTTTTAGACCTTGGATTAAGTGTACAAGGAGAGAATATGTCTAGAGGGACCTCAGCTCTCACTGTAGGGGAGAGGGAGGGAGGGCAGAGAAAGTAGTGAGTTCTCATCTCTGTAGATGGCTTGTCTGGTAATGGATTTGGTGGGAGCTGATGACAGCAATGGAAGGTCATTTCTGATGCAGTTTAAAGATTGTTCAGGGATTTCCAAGATGGAAAAAAAAAGAGAGAAAAAGAGAATGTCTATGACTTGTTTTATGCTTAAAAACCTCCATGTGTCCTCCAGAATGAAGAGGTCGGTGATCTGTGAGTGCAGGAAAAACAACATCAAGTTTGTCATAGCACACTGGTCAGGCCATCCTGCACACAAGCATAAACCAGGGAATCCTCTGCCGCTCTCCTTGCTTTGTTTCCCTTAGATTTATACTCACTAATCAAAACAAATCAGGATGGCATCCTTCATGTTGACAGCACATAGCACTCTAGAGAGTTGAGTCATTTGATCTGGATGGCTGGCTTTCCCTCGCCTCGGCCTGTTGCTTGTAGCAGGGGAGTCACAAATCTCATTGTATTAACACCAGCTTGGCTGAGAGAGGGGATTTAGGCCTGAGAGCTGAATCCACTATTCGCTCTGTGGATGAGGATCATATACAGTGTTTGGGTTTATAGTACCCCATGGAGATCTGATCTGCTGGGAGGAGACGCTGTATATGAAATATATAACCTAACATTAAAATTGTGCACCACATACAATGATCTGCTTGGTTATCTTGTTATAGAGTAATGTTTGCTGGGAAAACGTGGGCCCCAACATTCTTATGCTACTGTGACACACACACACACACACACACACACACACGGTGATGTCATTCCCTGACATCAGTTGTCTCTTTGAGCATATTAATGCACAAAGACAATGACTCTACCTTCAGACTCCTCGTATCCTGATCAAATATAACATGTATAAAATTCTATGGAAGCCTGAAACCTCAAACCACAGGGCGCAAAGGCTCCACTGCTACCAAACACTACACGACACTTGCAGAGGAAGTACAGGAAATACACCTTAAATCTTTAAAGAGCTGCTTGGAAAAAAGAAGCCCATGGCACTCAGCTCAAAGCTTGCCTGACCTTAACCCTGAGAAAAGCAAACATTGTGTCCATCACAAGAAACTCATAGGAACATTTCCTGATCACGCTGGGTCAACGCTGCTTCTCAGGTTTGAACTGCTGGTCTTTAATTACTAGCCATCAGTTATACAGACATAACTCTACCCCACTCGGCACCTTCAAATTGATATGCATTCCTCATAGGAGCATAAAAGAAGTAGCTGAAATAGCTCTGCTTAATTACTTCATAATCTGTGGATACTGTAAGTAATTAAAATGACAGTCAATAATTCAGCCTTAAAGGTTATCTTAAAGTGCGCATTAAAATTGTATTAATTAGAGGCCAGTGAGCGTATCAGCTGACCATGCTTTGACAGTATTTCTGCATACCATCTTGCTCACAGTTACTTTTTGATTTACTTGCTGAGTAATTTTTTTTTTTTTCCAACTTCAGGTAGCCAGCAAGACGGTCACAGATGGCAGCTGCGCGTTTGCTGGACACAGCCGAGCTCTCGGAAGATATCATTGCAGTGAACTACTGATGGCTGGATGGCAGAAATGTCAAACGGGCCTCACCGAGGCAAACACGCAGATATCGATCTCTTTTTGAGATCTGAATACGGTCACATCAGGCGATGACATTCAGTTGATGATTTCAGCATCAGCATGAAAGGTGGGGGGGGGGACAAAAAAAAAACCTCGCAGTCTGAACACATCAAAGTCAACAGACCTTTAAGCTAATTAATTTGTCCTTTCTAGAAGGATTAATGCTTAGCTGGTTTCCTGCTTGTAGTATTTTTAACATCTGTTCCTTCATATGTGTGCTTTGCTTAAGCAGCACACCAGTCAAAACCCCACTGTGCCCCAGACATTGTAATTGGCTGTTTAAAATATAAGCATGCAATGTGGAAAAAAAGAACAGAGGTGGATAATTAAAGCGCCAAAATAACCCTCATTCATTTGGTTCACCTGGAAAGGTGTGCACTTTTCTGTTGATCAGCACTGAAAGGGGTTATCACTGGATGTTTTGCAGCTGAGCTTTGTTCACACGCTCAGAAATGTATTTTAAATTCCTTTGAGGATCCTAGAAGTTTCCAGATATTAAGAATATGTCAGACTGAATCACAGGGACACGAGCGAGTATAACATGATGAATAGAGATCGAGATCATTTCTGCTCTTGATGGTAAGATTTCAGCAGTCAAAAATGTGATGCTTGAATTTTTGACAGGACCTTACTTCAATCTGTGACTGACTCTAGTAATACTGCTAGTACACATAATACTTTGATCTCACATGTCGAATGATGGCGTAAAAGAACATGGGCAACAAATGAAACGAAAATCCTGAAGCCTTAAACCTTACAGTAAGGTTTATGGTGGCTCTGTGAGGGGCATTTTTCTGCAAGGGTCCAGTGCTGCAGGGGGACTGGTGGACCCCTACATCACTGGTTCTCAATTTTCTTTCAGGACACAAAAAAGTTTTCCAATAAAAGTTTATCAGTCATTCAAATCAAGATTAAAAAACAAATCAAAAGAAACTTAAAAAAAAGAAAAAGATTCAGGTTGAACTTTAGTGAAATAAAGGTCAGAAGGATCGCATCAATGATCTTCACTTTCCATATTTTCCACATGAGAAAAATCACTCATTCAACTTAGCATCCCTCCATATTTCTGTCATGGTTGTTAATGTGCCACTGTAAGATTGGGAACTACTGATTCAGAGGGCCACTTCAAATCAATACAAAGACTGAGCGATTACCTTCATCCTATCAGTCAAAGTCGCAGGCGGCTCTCATCCATGAGGCATCAGAAATGATGTGTCTCATTTGCCAAAGCTGCTGGGGTCTCACATTTACACACAAGATGTTCTTTAGCGTGAGTACAGAGCTGGATTTAAGGCAATACGGAGATAAGTCTCCACTCCCAAATCATTATATATACCGGGACTCACAGGCCACTTTGCTCGGTACAATCTGCCCAGCTGCTTATTAACACAAGTATCTAATAAGCCAATCACCTGGCAGGAGCTCAGTGTATTTAGGCATGTAGACATCATCAAGATGATCTGCTGAAGTTCAAACTGAATAAGGGAGAAATGTGATTTAAATGACTTTGAATCATGAATGTTGGTGGCACGCCAACAAAACTGCTGATCTACCAGAGAATGGTCCTAAAAAGAGAAAATATCCAGTGAGCGTCAGTTCTCTGGGTGAAAAGGCGTCAGAGGTCAGGAGACTGACCAGACTGCTTTTAACTGATATGAAGGCAGCAGTAACTCAAGTAAACAGCTGTTTTTATATATATATATATATTCTCCATGTGTCTTCCAGAATCTAAGAGAACAACACTCACACACACAGAGACAGTTTCAATGTTTTACTCTCATATTAAATGCAGCCAAAGTTTCAAGTAATGAGGTCGGCGTATGTGTAAGGAATCCCTTTGAACTGGTCTTGCAGCTCTAAACACTTGGTTTCAGGCTAGTTTTTTATTCATTTTTTCTACTCTTGGCTCAGCATGATGCCAGTCAGAATGGCACACAGAAGCTCCACCCACCTGCTGTTTAAATCTGTTAACAAGTAGCAGCCTATCAGAAGAAAGCTGGTTTAAAGGCCTTTAAAGGCGTCTGATGTTGCAGTGAACCGAGCATTAAGGCTCCTACCCCAAAGGATACTTTGTATCTCTGCAATGCCAACAGTATCACAGCAGCATCAGACGCTCTGAGATTAGAAGGTGGTACCCAGAGGGCACGAGTGCCCACTGAAGGGTTTGATGGAAATAATATGAATCATATGCTATGTCATTTACAATCTCAACTCGAGATTTTGGACCATGTCATCATGTCATCAAATCCCAAACCATCACAATATCTTTGGAAGAATGGCTCTTCTACATTAAAACCGGCGCTTTGTAAACCACTTTCTGATAGCTGTTCCTTTAATTTGTTACCCATTTGTACTTCATTCTCAGAAGCAAACTTGCAGTCTTTCACATTCATCATGAATTCAGAGCTCTTTAAAGTGAGGAGAACTCAGAGGGTGAATGCTGCTGCCTGTGCTCTGGGCTTTGTGTGTGCTTATCTTTACAGATGCATCATATTCGTCATTTCGGCTCTCGAAAGCTTTTTAATTAGCTTGATCACAAAAGACTGCTATTGTGTCTTGTGCTCAACAACAGCAGTTCCTCGTGCTGATGTTTGATGTTTCAAGCTTCAAGTGCAGGGAAGTGGGAGAACAACAAAACATGAAACTGTCTTCTTCAAAAACAAGCGGGTTAAATATGGAGACTTTCCACCATTAGATTCAGAACCCTCAAGTTGTCTCCTGTAATTTTTCTTTTTTCTCTATGAATGATGGTGGTTGTCAGGTTCTTTGGGTTTTGTCCTATGGTTCCGTTACCTGAACAGAGTTGGGTTTTTAATCAAATAATAAGAGAAAGTGTGCAATAGTCTTCTTCAGCTGCCACCTGTATTTTGTGTGCTAATTCCAGGCAGTATATTACCAAAATGTGAACAGATATAGGCACAAGGTTCCAATTGCTGCCGACGCTATAACAATAACAAAACCAGCCATCCAGTCTTAAAGACAGAATGCAATTACAGTAATTAACGCTTTGAAAAACAAGGGGGCCGTTTAACCAACAGCGGTTACACCAGTTCTCAAGTATGACTTAATATTTAATACTGGTGATTTTAAACTGGCCAGGTGTGAAAGTGAGTTGTCTCTCCCTGTGTGTGGACTGTGGTGAACGGTGTGAAAGAGGTGAGGGTGCATCTCGCCTCTTGGCCAGTGACAGCTGGGAAAGACTCCAGCACCTCCGTGACCCTGACTTATTAGCTGAAGAAGATGGATGGACTTATTTATGTGGAAGCATTCACAAAGAGGAATCTACTGTTTACATACTAAACCTTGCCTCAGCACTATGGTATACAGAGTATGCTTTTATTAAAAAAAAAAGGCCCACAAATTATGGAAGACTGACAGCTGCAGGCCTAAAGGGAAGTTATCAGGTGTCAGCAGTGTCTTTATCCAACACTAACTCTTTGAAGCATTGCACAAAAACACATCAAAACCAGAAGATGAATAGATTGAACAAGAATCTCATGGGCACCAGCTCATATCTCCTTTTTGATTTAGGCTTCATGGCTTGTTTTGAACTGTGCAGAAAAGGGGCTAAGAGTTCCAGTCTTCTTTCTGCACCCTTTTATAATCACATTTCTGATGTGAAGTGAGACGGGCAGCCAAACCCTACAGACAGCTCAGGTATTCCACTGCAGGGAAGTTTGGCTTCAGTCCTGCCTGGGAAAGAGGGGAAGAGTTGGAGAAATTGGAAAATGAGAACCTGAAGCGAGAAAGGCAGACAGACGGTGTGATAGATGAAGGATACTAAAACTGTGAGTTACTCTGAAGCTGGAAGAGGAGAGAACACAAAAGGATTTAAGGCCTGGTCACAGCAGAGGGAAATTATTATTTATGCACTTCTAAGTACCGTCAGGGCACAGCCAGGATGAGAGAAACTATTTGTTATTATGGCTAAAGGAACCAATCTTAAGACTGACATCTAAACTAGCCACTAACAGGCCACAACACATAGTGCACAGTGCCAAAGAGAGGTTTTCACGCATCTCCCATTTCACTTTTCAGCAAGCTGCAAGTCAATGCTAATCAAAATGTATGAATGTGATACTACTTAGTCACCAGGGATACCCATAGACCAGGCCTCGAGGGCCGGTGTCCTGCAGCTTTTAGATGTGTCCCTGAGCCAACACACCTGAATCACCTCCTCAGTATGCAGTCAACTTCTCCAGAGTCCTGCTAATGACTTCTATATTTGACTCAGGGGTGTTGAAGCAGAGACACATCTAAAACCTGCAGGACACCGGCCCTCGAGGCCTGGAGTTGAGCATCCCTGCCATAGACTGTATTGAAAAGATGGACATAGCCAGTATGATGTAATTTGAATTTGAATTTATTTTATTTTTGGTAGGGACAGTGCACATTAATAACATTCTGTAAATGTGCCAGAATTAGCCAGAAAGGCTATTTTTCATCTGTTGTCCCTGGACAATCAAACTTTGTCGCGCTAAAAACAATAAACAAGTGTTATACAATCAAGATTAAAAATGATTAAGCTACACAAATTGCACAAAAATAAGAATTAAAATACAAGCAGTACAAATGTACAATACAATAAATACACATGGAAACTACACACACTTTTCATAAAAGGTAAGTTAAGACAGGAAAGAAGAAAAATAAATCAATTTAAAAAATAAAAAAATGTGACCCTTTAGTTTGTAGCTTCCAGATTTTGAGGCTTCGACGTCACTGTCTTGGCCAGTGTAATTTTAGTTTCCTGG
>VUQK01044055.1:25317-53265 GCA_015106715.1 Bujurquina vittata
TAAAATATTTCAAGGTCCTAACAATGCCTCGGGGGGGTTATATTTTGCAATATTTCTTGGACGGGAGATGTAATTTTATGAAGCCTGTGCTTTCTGCCAGGCAACCTCAGGGTAAAAAAACAAAATTTTCAGCTATACTGTATCTCATATAAACCTATTGCTATAAAAAGTGATTAATGTGACTGATTAATACATTAATTAGTTTACTAGTAACTTAAGCAGGCAAGATGCCGGCAGACCGCTGGGACTAACCCCAGTGGTAATACCGGATGTTTGTGTGGCACGCATGTTTTACAGTACCTATGGTGAACATGGTATCCTGCTGCATTGATGTTCCAGCCAGGCTCTTTATGGTCGGGGATCTTTGCTGTCTTGGCGATCAGATGCTGAACATCCCTCCACGTCAGCTCAGGACTAGGGCAAGAGACATAAAACAGAATATCATCAAACGCATCCTTCCTTTCGGCCTGTGTTCTACACCGTCTGAAACCACAGAGGAAACACTTCAACTCTGCGTGATACTCTGAAAAGAAACCTGCAGGGAGCTCAACACTCCAGTCTTGTGCAGAAAGAGGCTGGAGGACTGTTTTATGGGGCATACAGCACATTTTATCAGGCCCGCATGTAAAGCGTAGACTGTATTAATGCAAAGGTTTATTGATACATAAACTGCTGCAATGAGACACTGCCATACCTTTAATAGCAGGTCCTCTACACATAAAAGCACCTACTTAAGTCAAGCTTACATTTTTAATAATGGTGTCACTAAAAACTGTGAATCCAACAAAGAATATATGAGACTTTAACAAAAGAGCCAAGAGAGTCGAATGTAGAAAAAGTCTTCTTTTTAATCCCGGGCAGGGGAATTCTAATGGAGCGGACTCAAGTGTCATGTCAAGCAATATACTAATGGAATCCAATTAAGACCTTTAAACTGTGCAGAGAGCTGGAGGATATTAGCTCAGTTTTCTATAACAAAAGACCAAAGGGTCGTCAATGAGGGCTTTTTCAGGATATAAAAAGCATAAAGGAAATTGGGTTTTTCTGCTTTATCCACTCATTATTGTTCCCTAAGAAAATGACTTGAATGGAGCATAAGAAAACCGCTTGGCTACCCATTCTGAACACCTTTTTTTTCCTGCTCCTGAGAAGAAATGCTTCTGCTGTCTTCCTCAACATCTGTACACAGACAGTCATTTCTCCAGTACAGAAGGACAGAATGAAGGTAATTAAAGGTATACTACACAGCTAATTTCTCCCATCATTAATGACAAAACTGCAACACATTATGCACGCATTCGGCTCCACGTTAAGGCGTAACGTCATAGTTAATGGTAAGAAAATCTGCACTAAGATGTGAAGAAATGCCCCTGGAAGTATGAAAAAACCACAAGTAGCCTCTTCATTATTGTGCTGCTGGGTGTTAGACATCTTGGGAAATATCAGGCACAGATATAAACAGATGTATTCCATTCACGTATTTGAAAAAAATAAAGCAGAACAAAAGCGGGGAGAGAAGCTTTCATTAGCAGCATAAAACAAAACCCTGGCAAGCAGCGAGAACAGGCAGCTAAAACAACATGATAGGAATAATACCAGTAACACTAATAATAGACGGATAGAATGAAACAAAACACAACGCACAAACAATTATTTTAAGCTTTGATTTCAAAGGGATTGGAGTGTGTGTGCGTGCGTGTGTGTGTGTGTGTGCATGCGTGGGGGGGGAATAAGCTTTGTACTTTTGAACTGTTGCTGCTCGCTGTGTGCGTGCGTGTGTGTGTATGAGTGTGCGGTCTGTATTATATATTAGCGGCAGCAGCATGATTCTGTTGTGTGCACTCCCCCACCACTATCATCAGCACCACCACCACCATCACCCCTCTGGTGGAATCAGAAAAAGCCCCGCGGCCCCGGCTGGTTTGCATAAAGCAAACAAAATTAAATTTGCTTTGCTAAATCAAAGCATGTATGGTATTCCAAGCTGCTCTCTCTGGGACAAATTACTTCAAACGGCCTCCTTTGTATCATAACAGAATAAAAAAAAAAAAATCAGCCCAATCAGCGGCTCTCCAAAACCCTCGACTCGGGAATTAATTATTGAACCGAGGGCTTTTCTCTCTCCTAGCAGTCCGCGACACAGATCTATTTATTTTGGAAAAGTCGTTTTGCTCTTAAAAACACACTGTTGGCTGAGAGCACAGAGCTGCTATCTCTCTCTCTTTCTCAGTGTTTTCACTCCTCTCCGCAGCACAGCCCCCGGAGGGATGTGTGAATAGGTTTAGGCCACGAAATTAATATGAAAACCCTATGACCAACATCTACCATAGTGCTGGTTAAACAGAAGTATTGCTTATGCTGTAATGGACTTAAGATGAACTGAGCTGTTAACTTGTGAGGTTTATTCCAGACAGAGGTGGCAGAGGGGTTTTTTTTCTGCAGAAGCTCTTTGTGGGAATGTTTCTGTGGGTTTTAATTTAGTTGCAACAAAGTTCAAAGCACTATTTCAGTGGAACAATACGAGTAAAAGAAAAGATGATTTCTCTAGTATCTCCAGAAATTCCACTGATTATTCATTTCATGCTAGACGTACCGTATTTTTTGGACTATAAGTCGCTCCGGAGTATAGGTCGCACCCTCGGCCAAACTATGAAAAAAAGTGCAACTTATAGTCCAGAAAATATGGTATTTATTTTTTTGACCACATTATATGGTGACTGCTGCAGCTGTAGAGTCCCATTTAACCATTTAATTTCAAATGCATTAAGTTACAGCAAGATGGTCGAAGGGGATTCTTTTTGAAGGCGTCACCACCGTCTTGTCATATGTTAATGCAATACGTACCAAGCCAGCATCCTTTCCTTTAGAAAGCAGGTGATCAGACAGTAAGTTACATACTTTACTGAAGATAGTATTTCTAACTCCGTCACAAGGACTGCACACAGCACCTCTTCTGTGGCGCAGCACTTACCTGATCCTGCTGAAATGAACTAATCCCAACTTTAAAAAAATAAAATAAATGCTGTTCTGACTTTAAGCCTTTAAGCTGAAATGTTTCTAAAAGAATGCTGGTATTATTTCTGTTGCACACAGGACAAACATACGACAACTCGTACACAACAAACTAGGAAAATCCGTGGAAGGACTCGTGTTTCCTGTCATGGATTATCTTACTCTGTCGAAGCCGTTTTCACTGCTGTGAAATTATAATTGCTGACAACATCGTCTGCTGTAAGCTGAACTGCAGTGTTCGGAATAGAGGAACTGACTGATCGCTGGTCTGCAGGGGCAGAGTGCAGCTGTATATGAGCAGCCTCCAAACCCTTACAGCCGTCATCTCCTCGCCAAGGCTCACAAAGCAGCACAGCAGCCATCACAGTGAGCACACAACTGTTTACAAATCCCCAGTTAATAGGATCAGGCCTCATTGACTTGGCTGCTTCGATGTGTCTGATGTAATCTATTAGCTGTATGATAGTCAGTGTCTCAGTCTAATCGATAAACCTGGGCCTCCATATTGCTCCACTGTGGACTGTTACTCCTCTTTAGTGCTGCTTAGAATGCAGGCGTGGTGGCTATAAAGTGTGTGTGTGTGTGTGTGTGTGTGTGCGCGTTCGCTCGTACTTCTATTTCAGATTAGACAATATGCACTTGAATAAAAATCCTTTTTAGTATTTTTTTGAGTTTTCGGTATGTGTGTTTTTTCTTTGTACATTGTAAAACATGGCAGATATGTAGGCAGATGTTGATTCTGAAACACTTTAAAGCATGAGCGAATCTGAGGACACATATTTGTATGTGTTGTGTAATAAAATTGACACTGTTAATAACATGCTTCTACATATGGGTGTATTACTGTGCATATGTGTGTCTGAAGGTGGCTTTACTGTACATGGAGAGTCTGGAAGTGTATGTGTGTGTATGTGTGTGCTCTGTGTTTTTGTGCGTGAGTGTGTCTGTAGCTGGTGTAACTGGGTTTCCAATTAAGTTGAACCACAGGCTGGATCAATGCTAGTCCTCTGTGTGCAGGAATGAGAAGCCCTGGGCCCTCGGAGCATGCCCACGAATAATTTATCACTCACACTGGGCCCAGGCAGAGAGGAGGAGGAGGAGGAGGAGGACTGGCATGAGGAGAAGGAGACAGGGAGCGTCAGGACAAAGTGTCCAGTCCAGAGAGAGGAAGGCAAAGATGGGTGATCAAGGAGACAGAAAGATGGAGGGGTGAAGAAAGAAAGAGACAGCAAGACCCAGAGGAAAACAATGTCAGCTCTCGATCATTTAGAAGCATCACTCTCCACATTTTTTTCCCAGTAAACAACCATCGAAAATTTTATTCTGTAGGGAGCACGAGCTATGTAATTCTTTTACCCACACTTTCAAATGCTTTAAGCCAGAAAGAGAAGAGAAAAGGAGAACAGAGTAGTTATCAGTTTCTGTCAGTTTCATGTTCCTATGATATAACGTAAACGTCTAGTGAAATGAAGACCTTCAAGCTTGACTGAAATTTGCAGCTTTGGACAAGTTAAAAGCCTTCTGGAGAAATGTTCTATGGTCAGAGGAGACAAAGATTGAGGTATCTGGCCACAATGACAAGCTTTCAAACCTAAGAACGCTGTACCAACTTTTAAGGACGATGGTGTTAGCATCCTGCTCTGGGGCTGTTTTGCAGCCAGTGGTACTGGTACATTGCACAAAGTGGATGGAATAATAAAGGAGAAGGACTACCACCATATTCATCAACCTCACCTCAAATTAAGATGGCTAAATGGTTGAAACACATTTGGCGAGAACAGAGGAATATGTATATAGTAATTGAGCCTGTATGTATACTTTTGACCCTCTGTCAATTTATTTAGGATTTGTTCTAATCCAGACTTGTGCACCCAAGTCTTCTTTTTTTAAAGTCATTAAAGATGTATGCTGTACAATCATTCCACCCTGGAAAAAGAAAAGTTCAAAGAACTCATTAAAAGCCCCAAATTACCATAATATTCATGCCCATAAGGCGTGTATGTAAACTTCTGACCATAGCTGTAACTCACTCTCTTATATAAAAATGGCTTCCTCCTTTGCACATGCTCTTCGGCTCCACAATGTTTCATAACCTGACTTGGATGGTTTTTCAGACAGTCAAACAAATGGCAACTAGCACCACCTCCACCTCTATTTTAGCCTTGGTGGAAGAGCTTGGTGGGCTTATTGTGACCTCTGATGTAAAGCCATGGGGTCACAAATGTATGCATCAAAACTGGCAGTATATTCTGCAGCTGTTCATCTGTCCTAAATCACAAAAGTCAATCTAAAAATGGTGCTCAGCGTGAGATATTTCATGGCTATCCACTCATTGGTGGATGGGCTATTTCTCAATATAAACCTTCTCAAAATTGAAAACATGAGAAGTAGCCAAATATTAACCATCTCAAAAGTAATAGGTTTCAGTCTATCATGCATCATGGACATATTTGCAGCTGGAAGAAACTGGAGCATTTGCATGCACCCTGATGCTCGCTTTACAGACGCTCTGCATGTGCAATTTTCTTGTTCTTTTCTTTTTATGTTAACAGTAACTGAAGGAGAAATCACTAACAGTCGAGCTTGTTAGCCAGCAGGGTGTAATGTGCTGGTACAAGACGAGTAGCAGTTTAAACCTCACTGTCTCATCCCAGGCGGCACATCTTCTGCTTGGACACTTCGCATTAAAATCTGCAGAGCTACATCACAGCTCTAGTTGAAAGGCAGAGAAACTAACACACATGCAGATATAGATTTGCAGAGAACAACAGAGCTGCCCACATAAAGAGGCAAATTCACAACACGGGACCAAAGTGCACGCACACACATGCATATACGCACATTTCGCACAATATAAGAATCATCCAGTGTGTCACAACTACCCAAAAACACGTGCAGATAAAAAAAGACACGGAGAATCATGCAAATATGTAGCTAAAGGACATCAACCGCCATACAGCTACACACATACATATAGTGTCTCCACCCTGTGCAGTGTCAGAGTCCAATATTACCTCTGCCACTGTCTTTAGCTCGTCTCTATTAATCTCACAGTAGCGAGGCGTGGACTGGCAAGAAGCTCCACGTCGCTCTGTAATCTTCTCTTAATGTGCTGCACTCTAAGCCTAAGTGAACCCATTTGGAGTGACTGTGAGCAGACTGAGATTCCTCCCATGTTATCTGAACAAGTGTTACTAATGGGTTTATCAATTAGGCAAAGTCCAATAACTGCATGCCCGCAATCTCTTTTAAACACACTCTACTGATATAGCCCTGAGTTCTGTGGTTAATGAGTACATGTGTACACACGTGTGCGCTTGTACTGTATGATTACAAGAACCACGGCCAGTGTACATCTGTATTTGTGTGTATTTGTGTGGTTTATATTTCTGTGTGTGTTCAACAGATGAGCTGCTAATATGCTTAATATGCATATTTGGATCTTTGTATAACAAGCTGGGGAATTATACAATGTGTGTTTGTACATAAATAAATCATTTTACATGTATTAAATTGTGTTAAAGAAATGTTTCTTTTTCCCCTTCTTCTGCACTAATAGTGTGTATTTTATGTGTATGCTCCCAGAATGTTATATCTGCTATGTATCCATGCACACTTTTAATGCCCATCCCTTCCTGCTGTTGGCAAAATATATCAAGTATTTTGCCAGTTTACAGTACAGTTTTTAATAGTTAATTGTACTTTTCTCTTTATACAGATACGTAATAGGATTTTGCATCTACTTAAGCTCACAGTGATGTGAAGGTAGTTAATAGCCATGAAGGGTTGATTAAAGTTAGTGTGGTGGTCATTATTTTTAGTCATGCAAGCAGTTTGACTGTAGAAGTGGCAATATTGGTCAGTTAGTTACTTGGGTTGGTTCAGACTGAAATTATATATAGTATCAAATAGTTATCAGCTTTACCCAGACCTTTGGTCCCACCATGAAGTACACTATTCATTAAGTATGGTGCACGGTACTGTGGCACTGTATAGTCAGAAAATGTCAGCTCTGAAAACTAAATTCTCTGTGCTGCAAAAAAACCTGTCAGTGATAGAGGAATGAAATAAACCTAAGAATGAACATGATGAGCAGCCAGGATATCTAAGGTGAAAATGCATGGCCTATAAGGCCAATGAGTTTTGCAAGAATGTTAATCCAACAGATATTTAATAATACGTATAATAGCAGCATCACCGCATGCAGGCCATAAAAACCACCTCTTTGTCTGTATGTATTTGTAAGAGGTCATAGATGACACTAACCTTCCATGGCGTGCATTAGCATGAGAGATATCTCTGCTGAGGATTTGTGCGTGCGTGTGCATGTGAGTGTGCGTGTGTGTGCATGTGAGTGTGCGTGTGTGTGTGTGGTGGTGGCGGGGGCATACTAGTTGAGTAAAGACCAATTAGAGTGAGTGGATTCACTTTTTTTATGTGCACCAATAAGAATACTGGCTGATTACTCCTTAACTCCCCACAGAGAAGGTTATGTGTACTATTTGTCTGATCCATTCAAAGGATACAGACAGAGAGGGAAGAGAATGAAGCGTCTTAGAAAATGTCCGATTAACGGGTCCAAGGTGAAACTGTCATACTGCAACTGATTCAATAAATGATAAGAATTTATTTGTGGGCTTTACCATAAGAAGAATCATTTTGTTCTAGGCTACATTTAAATAAACCAAGCTTTTTTAGACACATGATTAAATTCAAAGGAAATGCACCAATAAAACAGCTGATCAATCTGAAAATGCAGTTGAGATGATTTGTATTGCATGCAGTTATATTACAAATGGATACTAATATAAAAAATCCACATATAGCTAGCATAGATTAGGTGATATTAGCTGTAAAACTATAATGTTCAGTCATTTTAGATGAAGTCAAAGAAATCACTCACAGCTTTATGTGTATTAAATGTAAGCCAAGTTAATGTGCATTCTGCTCTGACAAAGATAACGCATTTTCACTTTGGATAATGCAAATGGCCCATGTATTTGCATGATGTTGGTATAAAGCACCAGAGCTGCAATGAATTCATGGCTACACTGACCAAAGAAGGCGAAAGTGGTTAAGAGATTTTGTGCATTCTCACTTAAACAAAGGGAACTGCATGATAAAGTTGACCTGATCTGATGACTGGGGTTAAAGATCAGAAAATCCATCTTTCTAGACAGCCAAAAAGAAAAACTCAACTTGAAATGGATGGACAGAAAGGTGGACAACTGCAGGCGCAAACCAGGAGGTGGAATCACTGCAAAGCCAAATGTCCATCTCCTCGTGAGCAAATGCACAGACAGATTGATAAATGGACTGAGAGAAACAGAGATAAAGTGACAGACACAGTGATAAAGTGAACAAACACAGACAGAAAGACTGACAAACAGGATGAGTGAAGAATTGATTTGGCCTCATGGTTCGGTGGACAGCCGTCAAAATGGATGGATGGAGATGGATGGAAAAACAGGCAGACAGGCCAACACAGACAGTGACACCCTGACACGGGAACAAGTTGAAGGCTATTTTGAAAGCACAGAAAACAATCCATAGAAGCCATTTTGTATCAGTACTGCAGAGGGCATCGTCACTATACCCAGCAGAAAATCTTTAAATAATAAATCCTTGTATAAACATCTAATGCATGCAGCATCTATCACAGCTTTTGGATGTTTTGCCAATCTTGTTTTTTTTTTTGACAAAGTAAAAAAGATAATGACTGCAGGAAAACAGTGTCACAGAAACTTTAATTAATCATTAGGAGTGTAGGTCCAAGACAGTATTAAGGTGGAGATAAGAGAGTGACTGACAGAGGCACAAAATCACATGCAGGTAGGAGTGATGGGTAGATTTTGTATCAGTGGAGCCGCAAAGAGCAAATCTGCAAAAGCACGTTTAAAGTGATTGTATGCATGTCAGTGTAGGTGTGAGTTGGATGAATGACATTTATCTGCGGCTAGATTTGGCTCATATTAGACATGTTATAAAGACTTAGTGTAACTGGAGTGTAACCACTATGCTAACTTGAACATAACGGCAGCGTTGGCCAGCTGATGTTAACGTTTACAACTACAGCAATTTCTAGGATGCACAGGGGCCCCTTCATCCTCTGGGAACTACGCATATCAGTCGGTAGCAGAGTGGTGTACCAACAGGATAAACGATTATAATCAGCAGTCAAGCCAATAATTCATCAATATAATGCAGACTGCCGATGTAACCCCGTGTCACCTCATAATGTGGAGTTATTAGTCACAAGTTCGTAAGTCCAGATTAACATCATGATGTTACGGGTATCACGGGTGTTTGTGCAAAGTAAGAGGCGTAAAGCAACGATGCCATGACTGCTTACAGTAGATTTGTTTCTTCTGTTTACTTTACCACTGAGCTGGAATCTGTGCAGAAATATTAAGACAACTTAGAGAAAAGAGGAAGTGTGTCAGCAATTCCTTGAAAGCGGGTACAAGACGTAGTTGTCTGTAGATTTTTTCAGTAAGCTAAAACAGTGGAAGCTCTAGAAACTGAAACTCTACAAGGCTAAAAAGGAAGCGAAAGTGGAGAGAGATGCAGGGATTCAGAGGCTTTAAAACAGACATTTGTCATTATTTCCGCTAGATCTGTAAGTAACAATCCTTTTGCAATCTATGCTGCATTTTAAACAACCTGCTTGTGTTTTTTTTCCTCTTTTGTTATTTGAACTAAACTATTATAGTTCTGAGATTTTGGTTTTGAATTAAAGTAGAATACAAGTAAAAATAAAAATTGGTATTCCTTTAGTTATGTGGCAACACCTAAATAAGATAAAGTTACTTCTTTCTTGCACACTGGGTAGCTCTGCCTATTTGATTAGACAGATTTTTACACTTAATGCACCTAAAATAACATAATAAAACATAATACAGCTTTATTTCAACCTGACATTCCCCATTAATGTAGATACTGTGCTCACTTTCCCCTGTAGCTGATGGGACCCCACACTACATACCCCCAAGTTTATCCTTTGAGCACTATTTTGACTATTTGACTTATTTCTCCACATCTCTACAATGGTGGTGCAGAGTGGAAAGTTAGCATGACACACAAAGCTGCAACAGCTAAATAACTGAGATGCACATAAAGTGAAAAACAAACCTGAATTATGCTTTAATTGTGGGAGCCACTGGCATATCCTACTCCTCTAGGCTGGAAATTACCTACTTAAACTTGATGCAATATAAATTTTGAAGTATGATCTTAATGTTGTTGTAAAGCACAAAATACAATTCTGGAAACATTTGACTGACATTATACACAGATAAACATTACATACACACTTGTGTCTGTATATATTAGGGCTTAGGGAGTTGTGGACGCTACACATGAGACAGGGTGTACCTGATTAATGAAGATAAGAAAAAAAAAAACTCTTTTGTTTGTGCAAGAGCAAATATGGCAGAATATATGGATGTGTGAGTTTGGAGGGAGAATGAGTGAGACACAGAAAGAGCAAGTGTGAGAAAGAGACTCAGAAAGATATACTGACAGGGAAAGAGAGGACCCAGCTCCATAAAGACGTGAGCAGAATGCAGCTGGTCTGAGCAAGAGAGGTGATATATAGTTTAGTCAGTAGCAGCGGGTCACGACAAAGCCTTTAACAGTAATGTCCTGGGAGTCGCCTCGCCCAGGGGACCCGCGCTCCATTTTACAGCCAAGCGACTGAGACTGAGAACGCCGCAGCATGACAGCTGGAGCAGTAAAGCCGGCCTCTAGTACCATCTATAACATGAAGGAGGCGTAGATGCCGCCAATACCACCACAAAACACCAGGCTCGAGGCCACACCGACAGCTGGCGAGTTAGGAGGGATGAAGAAAAAGGGGGCTTGGGAAATTGTACGAAGTGGCAGGCAAGACAAAGGAGGGAGAAGAAGAAAAAGGAGCAAGGAGATAAATTTTCAAATTCAGACAAGGGCAAAAAAAGAAATGGATAGGAGAATATGATGATCTACATCAATGGAGGGAGCAAAAAAACAAATAGAGGGGAAGGAAGAGAGCGAGGGAAGAGAAAGGCAATAAAGGTGTAGAATTTCAAATGAAAAAAAGTCTGTTTCTATGTCTGTTTTAGTCTTAAAATAATCCATTATTTGACTGGTTGATTATGTAATTGGCAAAGCAATTGTTAAAGTCAACAATACAAATAAATAACACACTGGCTTTCTTTTCAGGTTTTGGACTTCTAGATGATCCAAGCAAGCATTGGGAAACCATAAACTTGGACTTTTATTTTATGATTTTTTTTTTTTTTTGGCAACTGCACACAGCTTCTATTGAATGTAACTAGAGACCATCTGGTGGTCACGCCAGCAACAACCTTTTTTTTTCCTCACGAATGCTCAGCATTTATAAGATGGACCACATATAATTTCAAAGTCAGACTTCAGTTTTATCGCAAATCCAAATACTTGTAAAGTTTCATGACGGCTTCTTCACTATTATACTATTATGTTGACAAAAGCTGACAGCTGCCACATTAATCAATACCTGTTCTGGAGGCATTTCCCACTACAGCAGGTGTCACCAGAACCACATTTTGCCACGATGACACACACATACAGACTCACAGGCTGAAAACAATACCATCTACACTATAGACGACATGATGTTAACAAGATGACAATATTGGCAGCTCTGTGAGTATAGCAGTACTTCAGCTTTGTGCTACCATCCGCATGCTAGTATATCCACACTTATACAAGTCTTAGCTTACTGTGTTTGAATGCTAACAACTGCTAATTAGCATTGGACTTCAAGTAAAGACTGTTGTCAAGGTCTTTATTGATATTGGAAAACAGAAATGTTAACCTGAAGGTAGAGGTGATGCATTATGTGATTAGGAGATAGTGACTGGAACTAGGTATCTGTATAAAAATTTGTGCTAATTCATAATACAGGTGACAAAATCAACAGTGAACATCTGGAGGTTTCTTCCTGTTAAAAGGGAGGTTTTCTTTCCCACTTTCACGAAGTGCTTGCTCATGGGGGTTATTCTAACTGTTGGGTTTTCCCTGGAATTACGGTATAGTTTTTACTTTACTAAATAAAGTGCCTTGAGATGACTGTTGTGATTTGACACTTAATAAATAAAACTGAACTGAAAAGTAGGATTCTACATATAGGCATTTAATTTTACATAAATGAACAAGATACCACACACATTTTTATATTATTATTTGAGTGCAGAATGTGTAGGGAGAAGGAAAAAAAAACTCACTTTACTTCTAAGGCTAGAGCCAGAATGGCTGCAGCAATCGGAGCAGCACTGGATGTTCCTGGAAAGTGTGTGATACATCCATCACCGATGTTGGTCACAGTCACCTGGAGGAATCACAAAGAAGTATTATTACATGATATACCATCTTACCAGTATATACTGTAAACGGTGGGTGCATGTGAGCCGTTTGCAACTAATTAAGCAATCAGTGGTTCCACACTGTAACAGCTACAGTATCAACAACAGTTCTTCTGTCGCTAGAACATGTCAACACAATTTAACAGTAATGATGATAAAAAAAAACAACTTGAGTCTGCTCTAACCACCTTCTAATGTGAGGTGGTAAAGGGCAGACCTCCCAGCAGAGGAGGGTGATATCACACTGATAAAATTGGCCTTTCTGTTTCTGAAGCCCTGGAGCTGGCGCTGCATTTGTTCCTGGCTTTTCAGTGTTACCTCCGCCATCAACACCTCTGCTTCTTCCTCTCTCTTTCTCAGCCACTACAGCCACGCTTTACCTCCAATTAACACTCGTTGGCTCCTGTGTGTCTGCATGTGTATACCCACCAGTCACCTAGGTCATTTGGCAGGCCTCTATAAATACCACACCAGTGGCTGCTCTTTAACAGGCTTCTTACAGCTCACAGGAGCCAAAGATCTGGGCTGCTGGCACTGACACACACACATACACATATATGCACTCATTAATGATAAATACTGTTGTTAGATGTGTTAGGAGGCACACACACACTAACCAAAGGTAATGAGCTTCCCACGCTCGCCCCTGTCGGAGTGACGGCCATCACTCCGGGGCAGGGCTCTCCAAAGAAGGCGGGCTTCCCAGTTTGAGTGACAGCCCCGATGGCAATGTTGTAGATGGAGTTAACATATCCATCTGCACCGCAGTGGTCATGCTGCATTCCACCATTACCTGCCGCCCACACATAGATGTTGCCCTTCCCACCTCGTCCCTGAGAAAAGAAACAGTGGGACGTCAAAGAGAATGAAAGAAAGTGTGTTTCTTAAAAAATGTTTCCATCTAGCGGTCAGCACAGCATTTTAGATCTCACACACACCTGAAACGAAACTGAAACAAAGTGTTTAATGTGTCAAAAGAACCTCTGAAATCTATCAAGTATTTTGGTTATTATTTTATTTTGGTCATTGTTTTTCTGACATTTAATTCTTTGATAAACTATATGAAGATCTCATTTATTTTTAACTGTTAATTTTGTAGCTATTCTGATGGGGTTTTTTTTAAACTGTCATTTACACTGATCGCTGCAATAGACTGTCTTTTAAAGTCAAGTAACGTACTGACAGGTAAATTTGCCTGCTTTTAACTGTGATTTTACAGTGCGTGCCACAGAATGCAAGCCTTACAGTACATTACTGTTAGCTGTCTGGTTGCTGGGTGTAATACTGTTTTAATTGTTCCCATTGTAATCTAATATAGACAGTTTGTGTGTTAAAAAGCATCTCTAGCTGCAAGTCCTCACCCAGGTACTCTGCATTCAGACTCTAGTCTTTTTTTTGCACTTTTGCACTTCATATCCCTCTTGCAGTGCAGGGTAAAGGGAATACTGCATTCAAATGTATTCAACATTTTCCAAATACACTAGCTTGCTTCTATATTTTCCCAAAGGCATCAGCAATTAAAGTACTGAGTTATCAACAAAGATGACAAATTACTGTATGGGATTTTAAAAGCAGTTTTAGGAACAGTTTTCATTGAGCATCACCAAGACCAAAAAACCGAAAGCTGAAGCAGTGAAGAAAAAAATAAAGAAGCATTGTTGCTGTGTTGGTCACTTGATCTCGAAAGCAAATACACAATTGAAAATTAGGTCCGTTAACTTGTGAGAAAATCAGTGAAGCTGAGAGACAGGCCGTAATTTTGGGGCATTTTATGCCTTTCTTTTTTTTGGAAAGAGCTTACAGAAAAGGGGACGCATTTGAAACAAAAGGCCTCATCCAGATTCAAACCAGGAATTTACCATTATGATCCTTAAACCCCTATCTAGCTAAAAGAACGCCCTACTTAACCCACTTTCACTGCAACATCGTCTTCAGAGGCTGACAATCCTTTTCAAGAACTCAGAAATGACTTACAGCTTTAACCTGAGGAACCAGGATTAAAGTTTAGATCTATTATTACATTCAAGTTTTTGTTTAACCTTTTGATCATTACTGACATAAAAAGCAGTGAGAGAACTTTGTGTTTTGAATATTTTATCTTAGATCTATGTTTCCAGGGTCAAGAGTGAATCTGTGCTTAAAATCTGGTCTTCCATTTTGGTTTATGACACCAAAAATTAAAACAATAGTACAAGAGCTCCATAATCATTTCTTGTACTGTTTATTGAAGCTTAAAACTAAGTCTTATATAAATAAATCCCTTACTGGCTTAAACAGAGCAACAGAAACAGAGTAACTGCTGAAGAGAATAGCATTTCTGATAAATTATGAATTGTAACACTGGACACAGACTGTTGCCTTGGTGACAGGCACTTTGGATTTTCAATTTCATTCAAAGAAAGTATTCAAAAAACTGTACTTTGACTCTGTTTTAGTTTTTCCAGAGTGGTGAAGAAAATGTGAAAGAGAAAATATGAGCACATACAACAGGTCACAACAGGAGAGACAGGGAATGAGCCTAAAAAAGGCACTAAAAAAAGCATAGAGATCTATAAAATCACAAGAAGGAGAGAATCACAGATAAAGCTCCTAGGTCAAAAAAAAAGGGAAGCCAGTGGGCGGGAACCTTCAACCTGCATTCTTATTCATGGGGGACTATACCTGCGGCTGCAAAACAGTTTTGGTCCAATGGAAATCTGTGGGAAAATGACTTTCTGCCCTGAGCTCTGTAAACACTTTCCTGATTAGTTTCCAGTTAAGTGACCCTTTCTGGGTCACACAGAATAAAACATTAAGTTCATTTTGTAATTTGGGTTATTCTAAGCATCAGAACGAAGGATTATCCAGGGTATGACATGCCAATCACAAGTCAATAGCCAATGAGAGTGAGGTTTTACAGTCCCTGTGCTTCTCACATCCGGTTCCAAAATACCAAGATGGTGACTGCGAATATGCTCATCTCAAGGCTTCAAAAAGGGACTTTGAAAACAGGTGACGCCACAGTAGCATAATCCATAATAATAATAATAATAATAATGCCTTACACTTATATGGCGCTTTTCATGGTACTCAAAGTGCTTTACAATTTCGTGCACTATTCATTCCTCAATCACACTTGGTGGTGGTAAGCTACTAATGTAGCCACAGCTGCCCTGGGGCAGTCTGACGGAAGCGTGGCAGCCAATCCGTGCCTACGGCCCCTCCGACCACCACCAAACACATTCACACTTCGGCAATGTGGGTTAAGTGTCTTGTCCAGGGACACAATGACAGGATGCGCTTAGATGGGATGGGGACTCGAACCAGCGACCCTCCGGTTGCAATCTGAGCATCTACCTACTCCGCCACTGCCACCCCAAAGCCATCTTTTCTACCATCTATTACTGTATGTGAATGTTATCTTTTTAAATCTTTTTTTTAAAAAAAGCAAAGAGAAGCTCTCTGTATAATTTTGGTGGAGTCTGAGCATGAGGTTAATATAACAGCTAAAATCGACTGTTTTACTGTACGTGTCAGGAACATTCACTCCCTAATAAATAAATAAGGAAATGAGGATTTAAATCTGGCTACGAAATCTGAACACTCGACATTTTGTCCTTCCAATCCGAGCTCCACTGACAGTGCGACTGTCGGCTTTACATCTGACAGTCAGCAGTGTGAACTTAGAGATGAAAGCTGTGCCTTGCGAGTTCCTAGCCGGAGGGCTTGCTCTGTCAGGCTGTGCGGCCCGTCCATCTCGGCCCCGTCGTCCCTCGGGCCCCAACTGCAGACGTAGATGTCGATGAAGTGGATGTTGAAGGTCAGAGCTGTGGCCTCCATGGCATCCGTCACAGTGCCATCCAACAAGCGGATACCTGGTCACAATGAAAAGGTCACAGAGATCAGAGTTTGGAGGAAGGCTTGTGCAAAATGCAAAATGCAAAAAAAGAAACACAATTTATGCTTTTAAAACTATACTGCAAAAGCCTTTTTTGATCCTGATGCTGTTTGAAAACAGATGTTAAGATTGTGCTCTTTTTGTTGCAAGACTGACACAACACTTAATGGGCTAAAATATCACAAACACTGTAAGCACACTTAAAGCAGCTGGCTGTAGAGTGTGCTCGTGCTGTTTTTTTCCTTTGTTTCAGACTGCCTTTTGCTCATTGTTGCTCAGTTGTGTGTTATTTATGCCTGTGTCTGTCTCCCTCTTGTTTCTGTAAGATTGTTTCTGTCTGCTTCTTAGCTATATTTCTTCCTCTCACTGTCCTTTAATGCTGCTATATTTATATTCCTCTGCATGTGCTCCATTGGTAGTTGTTGACATCATTGTTAGCTGAATATGTAGGCTTAATTTGTATAATTAAAGGAACAATAAAAAGAAGTTACTTGACAGTTTGTGCAGCTTGTACCACTTGCAATACAGCTTGTGGCTGCAGCAGCCATGCACTCTTATTATAATGTAATGTCAGTGGACAGAGAACCTACAGTGAGAGAAAGATGAGCTGAGTATTTTCTTCCATTTGCCCCAAGGGAGCCTAGGAGGTGTCACTCCAAGTCATCAAAGCTGAGAAAAGCAGCTGAAAACATCCCAGTATGTGCAAACTACACGGGTGGAATTATGGATTACTTCACAGTATCCAACATTTGGTCAGTCCACTACTGGAAAGTGGACTGAGGTTAAGCAGCAGCTTTCACCAAGAAGCAAACCACATGTCGCAGCAGTGGAGACTGAGTGGACAGAAGCCAAAAGCGGCAAGACTCATTCTCCAGATGCCTGTAACACCAACAGAGGGTCAGCGCTGCACAGGTTATTGACTGTTTCTGTTTTCTGATGGCAAAACAAGAGCAAATGTGTGTGGGGTGAGTGGAGGTATCATTTAAAACGGCAATCACTGATATTTTTGACCACTCGCTACACAAAATTGAAATACACTGATCGAGAATAACATTATGACCACTGGCTGGTGAAGTGAATAACACTGATTATGGCACCTGTTAGTGGGTGGGGTATATTAGGAAACAAGTCATAGAGCATCTGTGGGTTGTGTTGAACAAACAAATTTGATCCATGGAGGCCCCGCCTTACTTACAGGACTTAAAGGATCTGTTGCATCTTCGTGCAGATACAGTACCACAGCACACCTTCAGGTGTCTAGTGGAGTCCACGCCTCGACAGGTCAGAGCTGTTTGGGCAGCAAAAGGGGGACTAACACAATATTAGCCAGGTGAACATAATGTTATGCTTGATCGGTGGACCGGTGTAGAGTATGGTAACATTATAAGTTTATGTGGCTTTTTTACCATCCAGCAGACACTAATATTTATGTGCATCTTGTACCCAAGTCCAGTAATAACCATCTTTTTTATTCCTGTTTGCTTTGCAGCCAACTGCTTTATATGTATTGCTATTAGCAAATAAAAGCTCACAAGCTAATCTGTTGGGGTTTTTTTTTATTTAACCTTTTTTTTACTGTAACCTTCAAAAATAAGTTTGAATTGGATGGATGGATGTAGGGAGGGAGAATTCTGTTCTTTGAAATGGCATTACTTAGTTTCTGGGTAAACTAGTGCATGCAATGGGCTCAGCACAAATAATCTCTCTCCTATCATGTTGGTCATCACAGCTACTGTCTACCTGTGATCTAATTAAATTTGGAGAGCTCAAATCACTAATTTGGCCAGCTGAAAAGACAGGGACAGACATCCTTGAAGCGATAGAGAGTAATTTTAATTGCATCAAATGATTTTTGAGTGTCAAACAGCTCTTTTGATTTGCAGTAGAAACTATACAGAAACAGGAATGAATCAATACCACAAGTCAGATGTGCATTTAGGGCTTTGGTGCTTGCTGCATATAATCTAATCACTGGATGTGCAATTGTAGCTTGACAACATCACTCCAATTACAGACTGTGGATGGAACAAAAGACTGCTGCCATTAGATGGCTATGAGCAGAGAAGGTCTACAGAGCTGTTAAAAATCCCTCTTTCTTAGTTATTAGACCTGGCTGGTATTATAGCTACAAATGCAACACGTTTGCAACTTGAACTATAAATGCAAGTTGCTTTTTAAAAAAAAATGGTGTGCCTTTCTGTGCTGAGCTGTTAAAATTCTCAAGAGCTGGGATAGCTGAGGAAGCACGTTTTCAGAATGCCGTCACTGGAGAGGCGAAAACTTAAGCTGGCATCTATTATTGGATGTACAATCAGTTTACATAAAATAACATACTTTTCAGATGTGATCATTGATTTTTTTTGGTTTGTTTTGAAAAGTTTGTATGGCGAATATGGTGAAAAACAATGTTTAGATCTTTATCTTTTAAAAAAAACAAACAAGAACACATTTTCAGTAGCAATCATACACACACTACAAACGGAGGCAAAGAACTTCACTTAGTCAACTGCGAGACAGCTGAAGTCTCAACATGCATCTTTCATGCAGGTCTTGCCCCTTCATCTCCTGTGTGCGGTATAGACTGTTTATGAGCCAGAATAAAATGGAACCAACAAGGTAAAATTGAAACTAACAGCGGAAAGAAATTCATGCTCTCGCCCCGTGAACTGTTTTTCTCTCTGTCTCTCTTTTGCATGAAGCTCTCATCCGGATGTGATAAATGAGGGAGGGTCAGAGATTAAAGATCACAGAGCAGAGTTCAAATGTCAGAGTTCAAGCAAGGGATTCCTCTCCTCATTTTCTATATATCATGCTGATGCCATTGCTGCCTTAAATCTAGTTTGAGGTGTTAGGATCTGAGAGCTGCAGGAAATTTTCTTATTCAAGCACATTATATACTCCTCATTAACTTGTGGGCTACTGCACTCTTAGTAAACCCTGGAAAAGATCTTTGATTTCACAATGGAAAAGGGGCGATTTTGTGTATTCGGTTCATTCATCCCTGACCAGTGTTACCACCAACACTAAAAAAGCCATTACTGAAGCTCCCACTAAAAAATGAGCCGTTAAATAGGGTCAACACGCCTGAATAGCAGCCAGTCAACATGTAGTGAGCCGTATTCACACAAACCTAAAGCCATATACACTATATGTATACTTTCTCTATGAAAATTTCTGCCAATCACCAAAAAAAAAATCTTGAAATGTGATATGATATGGCATCCTTGTAAAACCCTTTAAGCCTTAGCACGGCTGATGAGGGTTTTTTTTATTGCCACAGTAGCAGACTAAAAGAATCCCACAACAAATATTTTCTGCAATTTTCTGCCACATCTTACAATGTTCCATCTTACAGCCAAACATTTTAATTTCCACTAAAACCAAATATGAAATCAGCCTTTTTAGTCAACATCATTTGCAAAGACATACTAAAATTCTTTTTTTTTCCCATTCAAACATAATTCAGCATGATGTGGGTGTGGTATTTTGGTTTTTGGATCATTTGTTATTTTTAAGGTGAGTTTGAATTATTTTTAATTTTATAATAAAATAAGCGAGACCTTGTAAAGTTAGAGCAGGTCTATTATGGATGCAGGGTATTTCTTGCAAAGACGTTTTTAACCACAGCCACAGAAAAATCACAGCTTTGTGCTAAAATGATTTCTGTTTTCTTTCCTTTCCTTTATTTTTAATAATTAGGGTTTTATAATTGGTCCGAAACACATAGATTTCTGCTAGCTATTGGCTTGCCCATCAATCCCCAAAAGTGCACCAGTAAAAACCCTGTACGTGGTGATTTTATTAATAGAGCTGAACCGGTTTCACAAATCTCAAATAATGGACCGCATATTTTTCTCATAGTGCAAATAAAGGGGATTAATGTTTAACACGTCCTTGTTTCAGACAGTGCATTAAGTATAATAATGTTAATAATAATAATAATAATAATATAAGAATATAATAATAATAATAACAATATAGCATCATTGTACTATAAGAAGTGTTTTTAAAATGCTTCTTATGCCATGTCCTCATCTTGGCCAGTGCAGCACACCCACAGTGCACTGCCTCCCACTGTCTTTATCAGGCTGTATTGTTTTCCTCACCTCCAATCCTGGCATTGAAGGCGATGCCCACACCGCAGTAGGAGTTGTTGGCCTCCATGGCAACTTCCCCTGCACAATGGGTACCGTGACTGAGACAGAGGGGGAATAAGATGTTAGCCACATACTGAGACTAAATAAGCTGAGATGAGCGTTTTCATTTTTGGGTGTTTTGACCTGAGCATACATGGTAATTATGGCAGGACAGATACAGTAATTATACGTGGTACATCTCCACAATATGACTGGTGCACTTTGTCAGAAAAGAACACTAAGATGCTGCAAGCTGCAACTCAAATCATCAAAGCGTGAAAAGCACAAGTAACGTGTCTTAGTTCAACACCAGACACATGCATCTATTTAGTTTCAAAATCTTTAATAAAAAAAAAAGAACCTTGATATCATATGTTATCAAGGTTTATCATATATTAGCTACAGTTAATCAGCTAAGCTTTTCCATACTGCAGTCATGCAGTTTAAAATGACAGCAGC
The DNA here is from genome assembly GCA_015106715.1 of Bujurquina vittata. Lineage (NCBI taxonomy): Eukaryota > Metazoa > Chordata > Actinopteri > Cichliformes > Cichlidae > Bujurquina > Bujurquina vittata. Next base: position 46,188 of record VUQK01044055.1, read on the forward strand.
AGCCTTATCACTCAAAATTTCTATCTCATTTGTGAAATGATGGATCTCTGATTTCAGACAGGCAAACTCAAGACCCTAAATTTTAACCAGCGACCACCGATTCTTTCTCTTTGAAAGAACAGCTGTCACATGTTGCAGCCGATTAAGCTAGTTTTAGGTACAAGAATTGATTTAGTTGCTTAGCTTGCATGTTTGCATCTGACTGCCTGAAAACCAACATATGCAAGGTTTGATCAGCTTCTGGATTTTGAAAGGGGCGAAACATACTCATTGCGCCTCTGAAGGAAAAGGCTAAAAGACAGGAGTCATTACCTATTCTCCTCATTTCTGACAGGCATGGGATCATGAGACAGACCGTGTGATGCACGCAGGTCAAAACTGGCAAGGGCTTCCTGGAAAAGCCAGACAGAAAACAAATGTGGCACAGTGTAAGACAGCATAACCCTCAGCACAGAACATCAGGGTGACATGACAGGAAATGAAGGAATCCCATAAAAAACTCTCGATAGTGGCACTTGAATTAGACTGTCAACATTTTTCTTCTGACTGACGGCAATCACTGTCACTGAGGAGATGCTGCTGCATGTCTGTGTGGTTTATGTGTGTGTGCCATAAAAGTGAACATGTTTGAATGACTTGTTTGCCAGTGTATATAGGCATAACGGGAGGAGGATGTCTTGGCAGCAGACTGTACAAGAGCAATTATGTATCTCCCTCACTCTCTCTCTGCAGCCAGGCTTGTCCATGCCAGACAATCTGCTGTGACAAAGTACAAGTTGGCCTGCGTACTTCAAACTGCCTATAGGATTATAAATGACAAGGCAGGAGCAAACAACGCTGCCACTTCACATATGCTTTATGGCCAGCCAGTGTAACACCAGCCTAACAGCTTTAGAACTACATGAAACTTTTATTGTCTAATCTTTTAAGTAATAGGAAGTAAAACTAGCTAAGAGAAAGTCAATAAACAGATTTCATTCCAAAGAAAATCCAAATGTATTTGTGTAACCAAAGAGCACTAGTAACAGACCATCGGACAACCAAATTGCAACTCCCATAATCAGTGCTGAAATCCTCTCAGAAAGCATTCAAAATTATTTAAGGCGAGATGATTTCGAGTTTACTCACAAAGTTTTTCTTCAGGTCCTTGTTTATATGATCTAAACCTGGAAAAGAAAAGGCAAAAAAGAATAAGAAAAAGGATTCACTTTGCATGTGATTTTTCTGCTTAAAAATGTATTTCTTACATATTAGGTCAGCTCAGAGCTCGGTCATTAGAAATATCACATTGCTTACGGTAAAGTAAAGAAAGCACACAGCGTCAGTTTTAAGGTTTTACAGATCAGAACACGATGAAAAAAAGCATCTAGTCCTTAGCAGGCATTAAAATCATGTACACACAACCTCAGTTGAACAACACATGACATATTACACCTTGTCATTATTTATTTAACAAAGAAATTCACCGGCATTTGTTTATGCACAGCTCTCTAAGGTCACGCCGCAGCATTTCAATGAGTCTTGGGTCTTTGACCGATCTCCTGCGACGCTTTGATTCTTTTCTTTTTCAGTCATTTTGCAGATTTGCTGCTGTGAACAGATGTAACTTGAGCTGTGCTGAAATGTTCTTTATAAAGAGAAAAGGTTTCCTCCTGGCAACCAAACAACAATATTTGGTCATTCCTTTTCTAACTGACTGTCATGAACTTTAATATTTAACATACTACCCAGGACCTGTAGCTCTTGTTTGTTTTGTCACTTTCTCTGAGCAGTACACTTTATAACCTTGGGGTGAATTTGCTGGGACGTCCATTCCTGGGAACATTGGCAACTGTCTTGAATATTTTCCACTTGTGAATAATCTTTTTCATTGTAGAATGATGGGCATGTTTGAAAATGGCCTTATGACACTAGAAGATTGATGGGCAGCATCAGTTGCTTCTCTAAGGTCATTGCTGATGTCTTTCCTCCTTGGCACTGTGTTAACATACATCTGAATGCTCCAGACCAGTAAAATGCCAAAACCTCTGCGTGTATAGAGGTGCTCACACTTGCTGATGATCAATTAATCAATGCATTTGATTAGCAACACCTGGCTGCTACTTACCCTGTTCATTCCTAATTCTGAATCCACAAACTGCTTCTGCATTGTTGTTAAATAATACGCGGTGTAATATGTCATTTATTGTTGATCACCGGAGGTTCTGTAATTTAAATAATTATAGAAGCTGCTAAGGATCAGGTTATTGTTTTCTGTGTCCTAATAACTGTATATTGTAGTACTTAACAGTTTTCTGCCATTCAGTGATGGTCTGAGAAGGCAAAGGTGATGTTTTTCCTTGTCTGTACATGCTGCATGTTCAGAAGATAAACTCATGTGATGACTCATTTCTAAGAAGCAGACTGATATCAACTGAGTCATCAGCAAAGTTAGCGTAGTTCCTGTCCCTGCGCTCACTTATAAACAGTGGTGGGCACAGGCTATATGAGAGCTGCGCAGACAGAACACATTTTATTCTGACCCTCTAAGGTCAACAAGCGAGAGTCCACTTCATTTTGTCTATATGAAAATATCCATATTCAGGAAGAGGAGGAACATTTAGCAAATAAAAGGCAGCGAGTTTATGTGGCATCAAGGAGATCCGATTCTAGGTGTGCGTGAAGAAATAAGACAATTAATGATCAAGCCAAATATGCTTAAAGAGATCGCTTCCTCGTGTTAAATGTCTGCTGCATTGGGTAAGTGCACTTGTCATTTTATTACATTCTGTACAGCAGTGCTGTTTCAAGTCATTCCAACTTGCTGTGTGGTAGACAGGTTATTAAAATTTTGAATTTTGAGTGCTCTACTAATTGGTGCAATTAATTTGCCAGAGTGCAATGGTCCATTTTTAAAAAAATCAAGTTTTGTCAAGACTCGTGTTCAGTATAACAAGGTTTCACACATGATTGATGAATGAGTGAATGAATGAATGGGCAGAGAACAATCCAATCCACCAAATTCATCTGTTCGCGCTGCCATTCTTTTGATTTCCTATTCTTTCCTCTTACACTATACCTTTCGTTGCATCTTTTCATCATCGTCTCCCAACATCAGTAGCGTTTCTCTGGCTTGCCCCCTCCCATTGCCCCTCCTCTTCTCCCCACCCCACCCCAACCACCACCACCTCCATCTCTGCAGCATCAGGGCTCCTGTGGTCTCAGCAAGAGACAAACGAATGAGGGCCCCAGGAGGGCCCCGCCTGCTCTGCCACACATCACTCACTCTGTCTCTCAATCACACACACACACACACACACACACACACACGGGACCTGCCAGCCTTTGTCCCATGCAGGCAGTGCCGCCGGGTTGTCATGGTAACCTGCAGTCGGTTTCGCTGTGGAGGCCTGATTGTGTTGAGCTCAGGCGGGATGGAACCCTGGGTGGGTGAAGCCTCATTGGAGCCTGCCATACTGTGCCATGCTGAGCCATGCCGTGCCAGGTCAACCTGCTACATCCCATACATAAGCACTGACGCTTTATTCTCTCCTGTGTGCTACTTTTCAATTGCCACAAATGAGTTTCACCTCAAAGCAAGACCTTGCTAAAAGCCAGGGGATAGAGACAATAGCACTCAGATATTGGATTACAAGCATTTATTTGACTAGATCTGCCAATCCACAAATGCTGCATATGCATTTCACTTTCAGACTGATGACATGCAACATCAAAAGCCAGTTTCACGTCAGGTTTTACCCATAAACACCTTTATTGTGTTTTGTTTTTTGCTTAAAAAAGTATATATTATATATATATATATATATATTCTCAGGAGAACAAGAGAAAGACCTTCCTGGCAAACTTTCCTCTTGCCTGAGCCAATTTGGCTTCCCACACTGAAAATGAGGCCAAGTGAGGATGCTGAGCAGGTTTTTGCTGATTTAAAGTTTTTTTTTTTAATCACTCCACATCATGATATGATTTTTGTTTTAATTCCCTAAATTTAATCAGGAGATTACGTCAGGAGAATCTAACCCATCTCCTGCTCAACCATCATCAACCTTTGAACCGTGATGTGTCATTTAAAGGTCAGGATCTCTAAGCTTTCATTCTGCAAGATGCTTCTGTTGTCATTTTTAATTGACTACTGATTTTCTAACAAATAAGAACAGAACAAAAAAAAAAAGTGAAAATATTCAGAAACAGCACATTTGAGTTTACACCATCTTCAAATGCGACTCATACTGCAACATTAAATATATGCCTGTAAATTCTCACAGCTACATCTTGCATGGTTGTGGTGATACTTCACAACTGCCTTTGTGACTGCTGCAGTTGTAGCCGGAATGCCTTTTTGAAATGATGACACAAACACAGACAAGCAGACAGACTCACAAGGTAAAAAGAATACCAACTTTTTGTCTATACTTTTTTCTGTTATCAAAAACAAAAACTCAAATAACTGAAAATATTAAAAGAAATATGTAGCTTTATAGTATCTGGAGATCATTTTCATTTAAAATTAAATAACTAATTTACTAAAGCTCTAATGACATGCACTCATCAACTACTTTGTTAGGTACACCGTTTCAACTGCTCATTAACACAAATACTAAATCAGCCAATTACATGACCGCAATTTAATGCAGTTTAGACACGGTCAAGACAATCTGCTGAAATTCAAATTGAGCATCAGAATGGGGAAGAAAGGTGATTTAAGTTACTCTGAATGTGGCATGGCTGTTGGTAGCAGTTTGAGCATTTCAGAACCTGCTGATCTGCTGGGATTGTCCCGCACAACCATATCTGGAGTTTACAGAGAATAGTCTGAAAAAGAGAAACTATCCAGTGAGCGGCAGTTCTCTGGCTAAAAAAGCCTCGCCTGAGGTCAAATAAGAAAGGTCAGACTACTTCAAACTCATAGAAAGCAGTAACTCAAATAACCACTTGTTACAACCAAGGTATGCAGAGGAGCATCTCTGAACATACAAAACGTCAAACCTAAACTGTGCTTACTGCACCTTTACTGCTAAATCTCCTAGAAGAACCAATGCAGGGAGTCCAGCCCAGTACCAGCAAGATGCAACTTATGAAGTGGCCAGTGAGTGTATAATGTAAATTTAACATGAAGGAGGAGTGAGAAAGTGGGTTGGTGGAGATTGAAGATTAAAGAAATCATTATAGGATTTTAAATCTGAATGTGAAACTATTAAAATGGACGGTTTAAAAACACAGCTCAAAAAGCAGCGCAAAACTGTTAACACAAGTGAAGAGTATTATTTGTCTGTAGGAGGCAAAGGAGCCTGTTTTATTAAGAGTTCATATTTGTTTCATCTTAATTATAAGAGAGACTCCTTGGTGTGCATTCAGGCAAGTTCCTGTGCTTCTGCCTTTGTGTCAGGAACTCACACAAAGACAATCGCATTGAGTCACGTCAGCATTTAAAAGCTGACACCATCACTTCAGCAAGTTTGTGATGGAGACATCTTTGGGAATTAACGTCAAGCTGCTCAGGGGGGGAACAAAGCAACAAGTGAGCAAAGGACGGAAGTAGGAGAACAGACTCGAGAGGAGAGGAAGGGAGGGAAATAATGATTGAACTATCAAATCTCCACCTAATAGTGTCACTATCACAACTACAGGTGCATGACTCCCACATGAATAGGACGTGATATAGTATTTTGGTATATTACTGATAACATGATTGAATATAGAGTGATTGTTTAAAGTGTGCCTCGCACACCACTGTGTCAAATCATAATCATAATTTTGGATCAAACAAAGGTATTCTGTGTGAAATGCAAACACCACTTTTATCTGATATGTAATTTTTTTAAAAAACCACCAAAACCCCTTTCAGGTTTCACAAGAGGTTTCTCAAAGAGGCTCAGCCCCAGACTTTAGTTTTAGAATGGCTTAGTTAAACTGTATTTATTTTGAGTCATTCATGGGTCAACTGACACTTATTTTCATGCTCTATGACCCTCAGACTGATGAACTGATGATTAGATAAATTATTGAAAGTCATCAATTCAGCACGAAACAGCAGCTGTGTGTTATTTTGGATAATCTTGATCTCTGGATATTTTCCTTGGCTTATTTTGGAAGGTTGAACGCTTCTGTGAAGGTTCATCATTGTTTCTAGTTTTCTCCATTTGTAGATAAGCTCCATTACTGCAGATATGAGGACTCCAGGAGCCTTAGAAGTAGCTCTGTAAGTCTTCATACAATGATGTGCTTCAGAGAACCTTCTTCCTCATCTCTCCTGTCATTTCTTTGGGTTCCGTGTGCTGCTGCTGAGGCCTTTTAGCCAGCCTTTTAGCCTCTGAAAATGTCTCATTTAGTAATGATTTGGCTGTACGGGACTGGTATTAATTGGATCTTGCTGTGTCTAGTCAAGTTGTGCTAAACAAGGAAATTAATAGTTTCCCAGTTGCTCAGGTGGAATTAGATAACTTCACCTTATGTGCAATCGAAGTGTTAAATCTTGTATTTTGTATTTAGTCAGTTTGCCTTTATGCTGGATTTTACGCAGCTTAGTAGGACACACACAAAAACAAAAGAAATAATTTAAGTTTAAATAATTTTTCATACAAGCACAATGCATGACATTTCTGTCAGCCTATCTATGCATGTGTGTATGTGCATGCATGCATCTGATTGTGCAGGGGACAAAGGTGTATTAGGATAAAGATTGAGACATGCACAGCATAAGTTGCTGTGTCAGAAGGGTCAATTTGAGCGTCAAAACACACGCCCTCAAGTATTTTCAAGGATGATCCAAGTGGAAAAATGTATTCAGCCAGGTGCATTCACTGAGGTAGCACCATACTGCCATAAATACAGCCATAAACACACTCCAACACAGTCCAAGGTCTTCTGAGTGCGAAAGTAAAAAGCCACGTCCCACAGTTAGATGGAACACTGTAGGTGGTGGAGCCAATGCAAAACCTTCCATGAATACAAATGCTTTGAACCTGACTGACCCAGTCGAGATTGTGACTGTGCGAGGAGGGGGGGGGGGCACGCTTTTTTTCAGCGCTGCACGGGGGGCGGCATGCGGGGGGGGGAACAGCTGCACCCCATCTCGTTGCTC
>VUQK01044055.1:58895-70190 GCA_015106715.1 Bujurquina vittata
CCCACTACACAACGCTTAAAAAAGACCCAGGTAAAGGGGGGGGGGTGAGGGGTGATGCATGCACCGATTTGGCAATTCCTCGGTCCAAACTAGGCAATTGCAGTCTGGACGGTGTAAGAAACAAGCAAATTAATAAAGCGGAAATATTAAAACTGGCATATTTAATCAGAATTTCTTTAGCATCTCATATGTGACTTGGCTGCAAGCAGCACAGCAAGGTTGCAAGCAGTGTTTTGTGATTAGAGGTCACACTCTTCCCAGTGATGGAGCCTTTCTGCAATAGTTTGCAAACTACTCTTTTCAGCTACCAGAAATGAGAATGTGCTTAAGCAAAAGCATTTGAGCACCTGAGCTGTGATAATGCTTTTTAGACTCTACAACACTTCACATCAGTTTATACACTGCTCAAAAAATTAAAAGAAAACTTTTTATATGAAGCTATGATGTTTTAATTGATACTATACTTGATATATAGCATCAGCTCTATTAAACTTCTGGGATATGGATCTGGTGAGCTAAGTAGCAGAGGGGGGTGTTAATGAGTATCAGCTGCTCTGTGTTAATTAAATGAACAACAGGTGCACCAGAGGGGCAACAATGAGACGACCCCTCAAAACAGGGATGGTTTTACAGGTGGAGGCCACTGACATTTTTCCCCTCCTCATCTTTTCTGACTGTTTTTTCACTAGTGTGGCATTTGGCTAGGGTCAGTGTCACTGCTGGTAGCACGAGCCCATAACTGGACCCTACAGATGTTGCACAGGTAGAGGAGGAGGAGTCTGGAGAAGCCGTGGAGAACCTTATATGATATGATTTATTTACTTGTATGATGTGCATTACTGTGAGCTGGCACAGGTGCCATGAAATAAGAATATAATTTATAATTGTAAAAAAAAAAAAATATGATAACCTAATGCAATGTGCACTCTCCACAAACTGGTTCCACTTTGGTTTCCGGGTCAGCAAAACGCATAGACTTTTTAAGCTCTGATACTAACAAAGCTTACTAGTCTGCTGGTTAACACGACCTCTCCAAGCTCCTCACTGTTCTTAATGAAGCCCATTAAGCTTATAGCTCTAGTTCATAATGTTGATTGCTTGAATTAAATTGTTTTGTGACGATAAAATATACAAGCCGGTCTATTCCTGCTGCTCATTCTCAGGTTAGCTTGATTGATGTTTAACAGTAATCATGATAAGTAGCTCTTATTTCTGGCTTTTCATCCAACAGCAGCAGTTATTTATATTTTTTGGATTTAATATTGGATTCAATTTGATAAAATACTTTCTTTTCCTAACTATAAGCCACAAGTACTACGACTCACACGCTGTTGCCTCTCCACTCTGCCTCGTCCTCTCCCGATTAACCTCCTGATCTAAACTATCTGAAAAATTCTACTCCACCTCCGCTCTTGCCCCCATCTCCAGCCAAATCCTGACTGCGAGCCCTGCTTCTCCTCCTCTTCCTACTGTCCGAGTTTCCTCCTCCTCTGCCTTTAACGGCATGCTGAACGTGGAGAGAAAGTCTGTTGGTGTCACTATCCCTGCCTGTGGTGCCTGGTGGAGTGTGTGGATTAGACACCTAGGCCTGATTAGCTGCTTGTTTACCTACCACCACCACCACCATCGCTATCACGACCACGACCACAGGGCTTCAAGGGCAACGCCAGTAGATCATCTCCCCACACACACCGACCCACACAAAAAAAAACAGCTCACAGACGCACTGTGTTGAGCCCTTCTGGTGAGTGTCTGTGATGTGTGCGCCATCATGCCCCCGATGAGTCGCCCACCATGGCACAGGGCTCTTAATTAAGAGGAGTGTGTGTGTGTGCGTGTGTGTGTGTGTGTTCTTGGGGGCGGAGCAGCTGGCAGGAGGCACTGGGGCCAGAGAACATCTGCAGGAGGCCGCAAAGCAACACGCCCGCACACGCGTGCATCACAAAAAAATACACACAAACGTGAGACTATACACACACACTCAGTGGTAGATGAACACACATAACTACACACACTGGTGCCACTCGGTAACTCACACCCCTGAGAACAGAAAAACAGAGCTACACACACGCAGACCCATTCCACACTGCCAGCGCCACTGCCACCGTACCAGTGGGACTGTCACCATAGCAACCCAGGACTGGTCATGTCACCCTGGTTTAGTGAGATGGGTGACAGCGAGAGAGAGCGAGAGATAGGCAGGCGATAAAAAGAGCAAAAGACAAAGACGGTGCGCGAGGGGCATTAAATACCCTCCACAATACTCGGCCTGAGTCTTGTTTTGAAACAAAAGGGTAAAGAGAAATAAAAGAGGAGAGACTGCGAGCGAAAATCCAAAGGCGTCTCATCCGAAAGTGAGGAGGTCAGCAGCTTAGAGGACTTCACACGCACCATAGGACCCTCAGAAGTCAGCCTCCTTTTCTCAGTAAGTCAAGAAGAGCAGTGTGGTTGTATAACACACACATACAGTACACACATGCACATGCACACAGGTGATGTCATCGTGATGATAGAAAGTGAAAAGGTAGAGAAGGGGAACGGGATTTTGTCCTTGCTATGGGGCAAAGGCTACAGCTGAGGGAAAAGGATTAAAGGATCATATCAGCCTTAGTGAGTTTCCTTTATCTCCTGCTGTTATCTGTGTCAGACCTTAGAAGGAATTTTGTTTTACTGTTGACCTCCATGACCATGTGCCCATGTGTTTTAAGACTATTTGCATTTTACAGTTCCTACATTAGAAAACAAACCTGTGGAAAGGAATTTAAATACAAATTAAATCATTGAAAGAAACTTTTAAATTACAAAGACAGAACATGTGGTGTATCTAACACACAAAAAAGCAACAAAGTGCAAAACATGTGTGACTTAAATGTCCACCTAATAGCAAAGCGGTAGAAGAGGAAAACACTGGAAGAATGACAGTATAAATTTCCTCAAATACATGAATGAAAGAAAAATCTAAATCATCTTCCATTATCTGAGATTTTAATGGCACTATTTTACATTAAACCTCTGCCCTATTCTTCTATGATAGGTAAATGACACCAGAGAGAGGTTTTAGTGCTATCAACTACTTATTTCAGTGAGTTTAAATTCTAATTTTGCACAACAGAACAAAATGTGTGTCAATTACCATTTTCTTCTTCTGAAACTTCTTGTTAAATTCTGTCTGCAGAATCTAGTATCTCCACTCTGGGTCGAAGTTTGTGCACCAAGTCATGCAAATTGAGTTGTTGATATTTTGGTGGGGGTAAAGAGTCTCTGCAGTGAGAACAGATATCAGAATCACACCAGTTTCTTTTGCCACTTTTGTGATTTTACCGACGGAGCAATCCATTTACGTGGAGCAAACAGAGAAAAGAAGGAGTAACGCTAACTACTGTTGATAGACTAAAACAACATGCACCACATCACTCCCCACCGGCAGGTACATTTAAATCTGTGTAAAGAATGTAAAGAATGTGTTTGAAGCAGGAACGCCAGTAAAGTAGCGCGCATCTATTAATTAGAGCGATTCTCACAGTACCTGTTGTTCACGGCTGCTGCTTTATACTGCGTGAAAAGCTTTCCCTTCAGTTCATTAAATCCTTAAAACCATCCGAAGGCAGCAGCACACAAATGTTCATAAATCTGCACCCTCTGATTTTAAAAGTGCAATGCTATTACACATGGCTGTCCAGTGCGTTACCTTTAATTATATCATATTCAAATGACACCAGGCTGCTACAAAGGAACCCCCACTGAACACTGCACACATCAGACTTGTCCCTAATGACTCAGTAGTCTGCTGTTTAAGTGGGAGAAGTCAGATTGCGGTGGCTCATCAGTCCTCTGTGCCATTGCCTCCTTTCCTGTGTTCTTTTCAGCAAAGGCAGCGTCTCTTGTTTTATTCTAAAAATGCATTATCATGCAAAAACTGCTGCCACACTGTAATGCATGAGGTGACCATCAATTTATGTGAGACAAAGTGAAAATGATATTCAACAGCTCAGATTGATGCAGTCATACAAATGGCTTCATCAACGTTTTATATCATTTATTTCAGAGATGATTAGTTAAATAAAACCCGAACCATCTGCCTCTGGTTGCAGCTTGGAGGTGTTGTGTATTCAGGTTGTGCCACTCTGCACCATTTAGACAACAACACAGAGAAAGGGGAGAAGCCTCTTTGCATTTGCTGAGCTGCTGTCATCAGCTGTCACTGTGTTTGGCACAGCTGTTTCAGAGTGATGTGACAAGTGATGTTACCGGCTAAGTAAATGTATTAATCACCATAACCCTGATTTATTTTTTTCAGGCAGGCGCTTTGCACTCTGTGCTGCTGGATCTGGATAAACTCTTATACTGTAGCAGCTGCTTTCAGCCTGTTGCCACAATTGTAGGGGTTGGGTTAAATAGGAAATCACCTGGACTGAGTCGCAGGTTTGATTCTCACCCTGCTCATTTTTGCCCACATTTCCTGTTTCTCTCCATTGCCACCATCTAATATAGGGAAAAATGCCAAAAAATGTTTTATTTAAACACATGAAAGAGAGGTTGATTTATGACACACTATAGGTGAGCAGTGTCATAGTCAGTTATAGCCATTCCAAAAGCCATCAATGAAGAAGAAGATGCACAATGGCTTTTGTTTTTCTTACTGTGAAGCCAATACAGCTCAGCTAAAGCTGGCATTCTCCTAATATGTGCTGATTGTTAAGAATTTACAGCAGGACATGCCTTCCTTATGGCCCAGAATGTTGATGTGGTGGAGTAGAAGTACCTGCGACTCCCCATAAACAACTATCGCAGATGCTGTATACAAAAAGGGGCGCTGCTGAGGGAGCAGCACCTGACTAACTGATGAGGAAGGCTGAGCCTGTGATTGGGTGCAAGCTGGACACTTCTGAAGCTGTGGTGGAAAGGAGGTGCCTGACCAAACATTGAAACATTGGAGCAATTTGGTTGCTGTATTAGCAAAAACTGCCAGGTTAAGAGGTTGACTCGTAAGCCAAGTTGGTGATGAATGAGTGTGATAGAGGTGGTGACGTAAGAAAGAAGGTGCAAGCAAAACTTTGGACAAACTAACGCAGCTCTCGACTTGTTTGCGTAATAAAGACGTGAGTTAAAAGAGCCACAGTCCCCGCCCACGAGACTCGTTCCACCTATTTCCACTGACTGCTACTTAGTGATGAATACAGTGTAGTGTTTGAGATTTACATATGTTTACCTTCCACTAGAGCTCATCTTAATTCATATTCGAGGAACATCAGTACTGGTGGGGGGAAAAATGGACATCACTGGTGTTTCAAACTTCATTCCAGTGTAAAAATATATGCTAACATGAGCAACAGCTATACGTTTCCCTGAAAGATGAAACGGGACACAGACGAGCAATCATCTAGTCCGCTGCCTCGTTTGTTTACAGTAACTGTACTAGGGTATCACTATTAATGGTATAATGATGTCTAAAGGCGTGACTCAAAGCCCCTTTAAATCATCCTGTGTTTGTGTTCTCTGTATGGGCATTCCAGCACTGTGTTATATAACGAGTGGGGGGTTGGCTTATTAGCTGCTGAAGCTGATTTGCCAGAGGAAAAAAAAAAAGAAATTCATGTACTAAATATTAAATCTCATGTCACATTAACGGCATGTATGTGGCATTGCCTTGGGGGGGTATTTGGAGGTTTAAGGTGAGCATCTTTCCATTTTATTAGACAAAGGTTGGTACTGAAGAAGCCGGGTTGATGCAAACCGTTTTTTGGCTTCCATGAGAAAAAGGTCAATACCAGTACGATCCCTTGAGTTTCTAACTGGCTTTACATGAAACAGGAAATAGTCTGTAACAAAGACAAGGATGCGTACAAACACACAGACATGCATTGCTGATTGTGTAGTTTGCGTGTGTTTGCAATACATACATTTGGTTTGGTTTTATACATTCATGGATGTGTGTGAGAGAGATTTAGTGACACATATTCATTTATCAATATTTGTGCTCCATGAACTTTTTTATACTGTATTGATCTGCAGTCAGAGCCTAGAGTATACATGGTTGACCCTTTACCCCCCGACCCCAATAAAATCATAATATGCCTCCATAATAAACAATGTGCTCCTTGGTCTGCACCGGCTGGGTGAGCAGTTATTGAACTGGAAAGGAAAGCTACTCCAGTACAGACCGATATGACACAGAGTGACTGTTTAGTGCTTTGAGCTCATTTGACCTCCTACAAGTACCTTAGGGTGTATGCTTGTATAAAATGTTTGATGTACTTTAGAGTGATCATTTTAATGAGATAAACTCACCATATTTTAAGATGGCTTCTAAATTTAAATGAACATTAGAATTACAGTTATTTATGAAAATAAATAATGCCCTAAAAGTTTTTTTGGAGACAATTTAGGCATCAAATTGTCAATTTGTCAAATTGTCAAATTGTCAAATTGTTTGGGCATCAAAGGTGGCCTCTGACATTTTGGATAGAAAATGTTTCCACTTCATCATTCTATTATTAGACATTGTTGGAAACAAGAAGATTTGTGGAGTGAGAATGAGTCCCTTCAAGAAAAGCCAAGCTACATGGCTTTTTGAGGACTTTCACCAACTCAATGATCATCTGATTGACTAACACATACAAAACACTGCCAGATACCTACAGCATGTTAAATGAACGGATACAAAATATAATGGGATTTTGCAATAAGATAAAAGACATAAAAGTGATAACCATGACATAACTAGCCATGAATGTGTTAAAGGACAGATATCGTTATGTGTTGATGGACGTTTTAGCCACTTGAGGGACAGTGGGCTTTAAACAAAACAATAACAGAATATCACCATATGATGACTGCTCTAACATACAGCTCTTAATTTAATTGTCTATCGGCTCAACAAATTTAAATGTAACATTCATTCTCCTTTTAGCTCTGCTCCTTACAATTTAGAAGAACTGTAGAAAAGGCGTCTAAATCTCTGTGGGGTTGTCATTTTGAGTGACACAGAGTGTCGTTTGTTCGTTTGTAACCAGCGGCCCTTCCCCGTGTGAAATAAAACTTGATTACACGGCTGTAAAATGGATCCTGCTCAGACGATTTGACTTAGCCTAGGAAAAGTAAAAACTTTTTCAGTGCATGCCAGCCAGAGCGCCGTGCAGGGCGACAATGGGTGTCGAAATATCTCGTTGTTTACATGCTGTTATTTTTTAATTTCTGCCAAGTCTGTAAATTTTAAAGAAACAGTTCAAGCTCACCGTGTGCAGTGACAGCGCGTGATCTCCTGTGCAGGTGTGTGAGTTTTTCACAGCAGCATGAAGCACTGACACATATACAACAAGTGCACAAGAAAGGCTGCTGCTAAAGTAGAGCAGAAAAAGCTAAACTTTTACAGTGGCGGGATGTCACCACAGGACTGCACCTGTGCTGGGTTTTAGATTTGATTACGTTCTTTGTGTGTACACGAACACTTCAGTCGATTGTTGGTGTGTTTTGGGAACTGGTGGGGTGGGGTGGGGGGGTGATTGTTCAGATTTTCCACAAACAAGTGATTCAAATCTCAAAAAGAGGCAGCATGCACATTGTGTGTTTTACTGTAGATTCAAACACAGAGATGCTGGCTTTACGGGCCAGTTGCAGGATGCATGTAGCTGGCTTTAGCTGGTCACCCTGCAGGGACAAAAAGCTTAAATAAAAAAAATAAAAATAAATGACACTTCATGTATAATACAAGTAAAGCATTGGTTTGAATTTGTCAAGATTTCCTGGAGAAGAAAATCTGTCTTGTTGCTTCAACACAGTTAGGATGAGGATATAAACATGCTTTGATTAATGCAGGAACTCTGACACAGAAGATCATAATAAGGACACAATCTGTGTGTGTACATGCCTGCGCGCGCGTGTGTGTATGTGTGAGTAATATAATTTTTTAAAAAAAACATACTGATTACAGCCAAATTCAGCATTAATGATGGTCTGAGATCAGCTGTAGCTGTGGGATCAAATATTCCATCTGCTAAATAATGTAGCGTAAGGGGCCGCTGACAGTCCCATATGGACCCGAGAGAGTGTTGTTGGAAGCCTAATGTATAGCAGGTACTGCAAGTATGTCAGCAACTGCTGGAGGAAGGACTATCACCAGTTCTATACAGTATTTATATGTGTGTGTGTTTGCAGATTTGAGAGTCTATGAATGTGAGAGTGCTCATGAATGGGCTTGTGTGTTGTGTTTGTGATTATGTCGCCAATGTGTGTCACTCATCAATAATGTACAGCTCTTGGCTCTCTGCTCTTCAAAGCTAGTGTTCCACATAATTAATTCTCCCTGAAACACACACACACGCGGAGCTAAACACAGCTGAGGAAACAGCAGACAAATATACACATATAAATGAGCCCGACTTCTAAAAGGCCGCTGAAAATTCAAACCAAATAATTGGCTCTAACATACTTTTTAAAATGTAATGTATTCTAATATATATTACACTGAGGGCAATATTTTTCTAGTCTAATCCCATTTCAACAAAAATATACTTAAGATATTAAATGACATGAGAAATGTGTGTTTCATCTAGACGTGCTACTAAAAACAGAAGTGAAAACTAAAGATGTGGCTCATCAGCGCTACCCAACTTTTTAATATTTTAAAAAATGATTTTAAAATAATAACTTGTCATACCTAACAGATTTCAAGACTAATTCATTTGCATTGACTCATATGATATAAATATTTCACTTACTAACTTTTTAGCTATATAGTTCCTAGTTTGCATTAAATAGCAGGGCAATACCTCCAAATATCGTACTGAGTGTGATATCGTATTGAGTGTGATATCTGGAGGTATTGTGCAGTGTTTACATTTGAATGTAAAGGGTAATTCAGGGACTCCCTTTATATTTCTTATCAACAACAAAAAGCACTCAGAGTGAAAATCTATGCCAAAACAGCCAAAGGGACGGTGTATGTATTCATTATGTTTCCTTTGCTTTTTTTAAATGTACTTGAAGAAGTTTGCAATGCAGTAAAATCAGATTAGGGCAGACAACAGATGTTTAGTTTGATAAGACAAACATTATGTAGGAGTAGGTGATGGATAACAAGAATTGATTTGTAAATAACTGAACATGAATAACTTTAGCTTATTATATAATATTCTACTGCAGAAAACTAAATAACCAGGCAGCTCATTCTCGTTCTCCTGACAAAGATATAATGCATTTTGGGGTCAACTTGAAAGAAAGGCAAATGTGAAATGTAAAAGTGAGGTCAGAGGTCAAAGGTGACACAATATTTGGATGCAAACTTAAATGTGATATGTAGAATCCTCATATACTGTACTGGTATCATTTCCTAAATGTTGCCAATACAAACAAAAGACAGCAGAATTTTAAGCAAAGTTTTAAAGATAAAACCCATTTAATGCCTATGAGGTCTATACAAACAGTGGCAGTAAGAAACATCACTTTAAATGGCTCTATTAAGCATTATTATCACTTTGACCTTCAGATCAATCTGTTGACCTTGAAGGGGAGGTCAGATGTGACTCCTTTTAAATCTTTATTTGGTACTTTCTATATGTTCATAGTAGGACTGCAGCTAAAGATTATTTTGGTATTCCAATAATCTGTCAATTATTTTATGGATTAGTCGATTAGTCAACGATTATTTCAATCTTACCTCACCTGTTCAAGCCTGCCCACCTGTTAATATCACCTTGCTGTCTCTTCTCAAAATTAAAATGATCCATAAAAATATGAGTTTGAAACTAATCGAATGTATTTTTAACATTAATGTTACCATTACAAAAAATATCAAACAATGCATATTAAAGTGAATGCACTTTTTATTTTTAAATGAAAATATAATGTGCAAATAAGTAAAAATGGCCTCTGTCCATAAATCAAAAATATTTTTCCATCCAAAAAACCTGAAAAGTTCACAAATGATTCCGTTCGTGAAGAGGTTTACTATTCAGAATGAATGCTAATATTAATTCAAGGAAAAAAAATAGGAGACAATGTAGCTGCTCCTATTATCCTTCACTCGTTAGCTGATATAAGTGAAATGGTGGCACTAAGCAAACATCATCCATTAGAGCTTGTTTCCGAAGGTAAACTAACAGAAACATTACTCTACAATCATTAACAGAGTATCAACAACGCACTAACTCTCTAAAACGTAGCCATCCAGAGCTGACATCACAGCTCCAGGGTGCCGGTGTTGTGCGAAATACTGTTCCCCTGTAAAAATCTGTTCCCCCTGTGTGGGGAGCGCGCACTGCAGCAGATTTCTCGGTAAAACAACTCCACAAAATCATGTCAAGGTTGTGATTTTCATGTTAATCTACAGATACTGGTAAAAATAAAGACAAAAACAAAAATATTTGCTCTTTATTGGCCAAGGTTACATGGGGGGAACCAAATATTTCAGCCATCCTCCGACACAGGGGGAACAGATTTTCACAGGGGAACAGAATTTCGCACAAGACCAGCGTTTTAAACGCTCACGCATTGCAGTGATGCTGCTGTGAAGGAAAGCTCTGTTTTGCACAGTCTGCATTCAACTTTGTTTTTGTTTTCTGCCAAATGGTCCCACACCTTAGACACTCTGTTTCCATTTTCTTACATTTTCTCCACCCTCATCTGTTCCACAATTGGTATGTTTTTCATGTTATGTTCTTCTTCGTTGGTATTGTTGTTACTGGCAGACAATGGAGGCAATACTGCCCCCCATTTCTTCCTGTAGTGTATTTCGGTTACAAAATCCCATGATAAGGGGAGGTAAACGGATGGATGGGTTATATAATAAAATGCTTCGATGTTAAAATTCCACGTCGACTATATTTTGTAGTCGACGTCATCAGTTACATTGATGAATCGTTGCGGCCCTAGCTGACAGTACACACCACACTTGTAAAAATCATAGTTCCTAAGTTATAAGGCTTTTTGTAAATTTTTGACCAATAAATCATTAAGTTGACCTTGAAGACCTCAGTGGATGGAACACAAATTTTAATGATTGTTAACATGACCCCACTCTACACCCCTACAAAGTTTTAACAGAAATCCTTAAAAACCTTTTGAGCTGTTGTGTTTACACACAGAATCACACATGCATGCAAACGCTACCAAAAAAAACCTCCGTGGTGGAGGTAATTAACTTCATGAAAAACCAAAGCCAGCAATGAAATCCTACTAAGACGTATTGTGTGTCCTTTGTAGCCTGACATATTTCTGTTCTCTGTGCCAAAAAGCTCCACAGTTATCTAAAAAAAAAAAAAAAAAAAATAGAAAAAAAAATAATTTCTGCTCTCTTAC
>VUQK01044055.1:77035-91438 GCA_015106715.1 Bujurquina vittata
TTAGTGAAGGTTACAAATGATCTTCTTATGGCCTCTGACAGTGGACTCATCTCTGTGCTTGCCCTGCTTGACCTCAGTGCAGTGGTTTGAATCATGTTTATCTAATAGACTCCAATTTGTTCATGTAAATGGGGAGTCTTCTTTACACACTAAAGGTTAATTATGGCATTCTACAGGGTTCTGTGCTAGGACCAGTTCTATTTACACTATACATGCATGAATTTGGACACAGCTTTCATTTATACAACACTCTGCATTTAATCATTAGTTATTATTAATCTCTGGCTCTCTTCCACAGTGTGTCTTTTCTCCTATCTCTCTCCCCTACGCCCCAGTCACAGCAGACGACTGCCCCTCCCTGAGCCTGGTTCTGCTGGACGTTTGTTCCTGTCTAAAGGGCGTTTTTCCTTCCCACTCTCACTGTGCTTGTTCATAAGGAGTCGTTGTGACTGTTAGTTTTTCTCTGTATTACTGTATGGTCTTTAGGCGCCTTGAGGCGACTGTTTGTTGTGATTTGGTGTTAAATAAATGAAATAGAACTGAAATAGAACTGAATTACCTCCACTATCTACCGGATGCAGTTGTGCAGAATACACAGTCCAATATGGCTGCTCAACTATATGTAATGTCCATGAGCTACTGCAGATGGGTTACAAATTAAAGCAAAACCATACATAAAGCATCTGAAAAAGGTGCTCTGGCACCATATGCTGCCGAAACACCAGAACAGCTTCAGCGCACCTTGGCAGTGATTCTCCAACTCTCTTGAACGTTAAGGAAGAAATTAAATTATTCTTCCAAAATATATTCGCTCATTTGGGGTTTGAATGATTGTGATGGGGAGCACAGTCTACCAGGTGTGTCCAAAATCTCTCATGGGTTTTCATTTGGGGCGAGAGCTGGAAATCTTTTCTTCCTGAAATTTGTATCTGTTCTTTGGCAACTTAACACATTTTATTATTTTATTATGTATTTTTTAAGGATTCGCTTGTGTCTCTGGAGTGGGAATGCACATTTGTGTGTATTTGAATGCCAGCTGTTTACCAGCAATTGAGTTAAATTAAATAAATAAATGTGCCTTCACTTGCTATCCATTTGAGAAAGAAATAGAAAAATAAACTCTTAGTAGTACTCATGGTTTACTTATGAAAGTGGAAACAGCCTTTCATTATTTTTCCTCATATAACACACTTGTAATAATTATGAATCAAGTCAACTCCCTACTGTGAGTAAAATGTGAAATGGGCTTCTTTCATGGGTAAATCATAAAGATGAGTAGGATCTACCTTTAAATATGTCCGAATATGCATCCAATTTACTTGTTAAAAAAAAAAATCAAACTATGCAAAAAGCATCTCTTAAAATGGGGTATTAGAAAAGCAGGCTGCCTTTGGAGTTATTTCTGGGGACAATGGAGGAGGAATTTTACATCAAGATATTTGTATCAAGTCTCAACAGCAAATATTAGTTCTGCTTGATATATGCTGTAGGTTTCAGTTTGAATTACCGCGAGGAATGGACTTTATTAGAGCTCCGACAAAACCAATGTACATGTAAGTGAGGCGGATCTAACATAGTTGTAAAATCTGTATTTCATACAGTTGGGACTGCAGATGAAAGCTGGATGCCTTTTAAGAGCTAAAAAACACAGAAACTGTTGACACTGAGGACAGTAGGAAATACGTCATGAAGTGTAACTGTATGGTAACTTGTTTTGATTATTCTGATGCTAAAGAGGTGATAGAAGTGGCTACGCATGCGACTTAAGGCAGCTACTATAAGTTATTTATTACATTATTGAGTCAAAAACAACCAAACTTGTAGTAAGCAGCAATGCAACACATAGAAAAGGAAAAAAAGGAGAGAAGAAAGAAAAAAGACAGCAGAAAGGGTGAATTGTAAACACCTTAATAACAGACAGGGAGAACTTTTCCTTTTGGTTCTATTCCTCGCTTCTGCCCACCGTTTATTTTCCACCAAGGCCGTTATCAGACACAAGTGTGTGGTGAGCGGAAAGGAGAAACGCAGAGAAAATAATTACCCTCTGCCTCAACCAGCTGGTTTGTTCATAAACACGCAATTATGATTTCATGGCAGTCCATTATATACAAGCCACTCCAGGGCAGAAAGCTCTGCCAAGGCGCGATCAGTGAAAACATCTTAAACAGCCTGCAAAAGCTAATACCTCAGCTATAGAATGCAATTTTCTGATTTCCTTGGCAACTCCTCAATAAGAAATCAATTAGTCTTTGAGAAATACGAGTAAAAGTCCTGTAACGCTAACATGCCTGGCCTGCAAGGGTGCTGTCTACATGCCTACCAACAGCAGCAAAGCAATTGCTGTGAGAGGTGGATGGGGCAGGTCTGTCAGTATTTATTTGCTTAACCGTCGTCATATGTGACATTTTACCACCACTGATCGCATTTTGAGTGAATGTGGGCAAAACTGCGCTCTCTAGCAATCTATAAAATTAAAGTGATTGGCTGCAACCAGGTGTTAAAATTACAAGATAGACAGATGAGATCAAATAGAGACAAAGAACAAACCAAATATACTGACATGGATCAAAATGTTTCCAAAAATGCTGGCAAAATGGTGTGTTTACTCACAACACTCATAAACTCCGGTCTTTTTTGTATTGACTAAACTGATGCTAAAGCATTATTTGTGGAGACATTTTATAAATATAGAAATTCATTATATTCCTATAAAATGACAAGACATGGTGCTCTGTAATGTAAAGGTTATGTGCATCACAGCATTCTCCCCAAATCTCTGCATCCTTTCTCTGATTTACATATATCCCTGCTGTTTCTGTCTGCTGCTTGACCTTCTGTTTGTTTTCTGTCTTTTGGCTTTTCGCATATTGCCGTGTCACTGACTTTTTTTGATCACAACACGTTTATAAAATGGTAGGTGATTTCCCCTGTAAATAAATAAAGAAATAAATAAAAATGGATATCTTACTGAACTGTTTCCATAATGTTCACGTGCAACATTTCTGAATGAATGGAGTGCTACATTTCTATACCCCACAATTGTTGCAGGAAGGCGGTTAGGGTGGATGGTGGGCATGCAAAGTCAGGACTTTAACACCAGGTTCAGGCAAAAATGCCTAAATAATGTTACGCCTATTAAACTGGCCAAGGATCTTCTAACTTCTGATGCACTGACTGCATTTTTCTTGGCCGAATTCCGTGGATACGAATTTTTGCTGATTCCTGTTTTCTTCCTAAGACCTATAACTGACAGCATATACAAATATAAATGAACCTTTCTTCAATGCAAATTTTTATTTTCATAATTTAAAAAAAATTGCATTTACAATTTCTCCTGATTGGGTTTGTTGTTATAGATGTTTTTGTGGTGGTCCCGGCATGCACGTGTTGCACATGAATGAAAGGGACGAACAAATCAGAATCAGACATGCGTGAGGTCGACTGCCCGGTCCGCGGTCTGGGCCAAGAACACTGAAAAGTGGAGGATTTTGGCTCCCATCTGGTTGTATCTCTACTTCTAACCTTTATCAATTGCAGCCCTGCGACAGGCTGGTAACCTGTATGGGTGTACCCTCGCCCTATGATAGCTGGGATAGGCTCCAGCCCCCCTGTGACCCTGAACAGGATAAGCGGAATGGATGGATGGATGGATGCATGGCATTATATTTGTGACGTGCCAGATTATATGTTAACAACATTTTCTAATCAATTGTATGACGCATGATGGCATCCTTCTATCATTGGAGAGATATGAGAGAGACGTCAATTCTCACTAACTGACATCAGTGTTGGAGACCAGCAGGATTTCTTGTCTAAAAAAATAACCAGTAGGTAGATATTTACTGTGGGTAGAAAGATATTTCCTAATACAGCAGCAAGTTCTGATATGACAGCAAATTTTGGCAAGTTTCAGTCGACATCTTGTTTAAAAGTACAGTAAAATAATTAATGGACCTGCATTTGTGTTGCATTGCATTGAGTTGCATTGGCCACTCACTTTACAGTGTGGCTTTACAAGTCAAATTCTCCCATTCACACAAATTAATAAAGCAATTATCAAACACTCACACTCACACACACACACACACACACACACACACACACACAGGCGGCTGCAATTTGAGATTCAGTATTTTGCCCAAGGCCACATCAGCATACAAACTGCAGGCTCTGCCGTTCTACGGTTTAGGATGTGGTTGAAAGTAAATATAAATGCAGAGGAGAAAAGAAACACACTGATTGATTCCCTATTTTAAAATTTACAAAAACACTTATTTTTTGATTTTATTCAAAAACGCTGCTGTACAGTAATTAGAAATTTAAATAACAGAAGAAATTTCCATTCATACAAGCATCTCTGACTGCTAAAATACTCATCACATGACCTTCAACGGAAAGGATTCCCATTGATACATGCCTTTACATATTATATTTTATATTTTCTAATAAATATTCCACAAACTACTAAGTTGATGCAGAGAAATCTACTGTTCTACCAAAATGGTGTCATCACTGTTCTTAATTCAATTCCAGCTTATTAAAATCTTTAATTGAAATAAATCTCTCAGCTTGTGTAGGTTTTATTAACAAACACACAGATCTGCAGAAGAGTAAAGCTGGAAAAGCGCAGGTGAACAAAATAAGCCAGAGTCATCTAAATTTAGGTCAAGATGAGTTTCCACCCACTTGCACTCTCTATCGATGTCACATTGCTGTGAATTCTGCTTTCTTTAGAGTGGTACACAGGGGATCCAAAGCAAGCTGTCTACTAAGTTTAAGCCCATTCGACATCTACGGCAAACTGGCCACGGGATCAGGGATCTCTGAGTGAAGAAATTGAATGGCGTGTCAACCTCGCCTTGGGTTATTTCTGTCGCTGTAAAACATTTTCTGGTCTACACAGGGCCACTGGATATATTCTTGTTCTGGCTGTCAGCTCTCCAATACAATCTGTCGACCCTAAACTGCGGGATCAAGGATGAAACCGCACTGTTAAAGTCGAAGAGGGAAAGAATGGAGCGAATGAGGCAGGCGTGAAAACAGAGAGATGAACACTAATAGCAGCAGGCTGACAGATGCATGGCAAGAGCCTCCAACAGGAGCAAACGCATTGTGTGCATTTCTCTATGGAAGCCACCTCGGTGCATTGTGGGAGTTGCGTCCCAGCAGGAGGGTGTGTCACTTCCTGGTAGAAGAGACCTCACTGTTAGAGCAAAGTCTCCTGGGATGTGGAGCTTTGAAATACTGATGCATTGTGGGAGCCTGTGCGTATGGTGGGGAGTGGTAGGCCCAGCGGGTGCTTTGCCTGTGTGTTGTACTGGTGATCGTGCAAGAAGGAAGGAGGAACGATGCGCATGCATGAAAACACACACACACACACACACACACCTCTGATCTACGGATACACAGCAGCCCAGCAGGATTCTGCCTTTGTTGGTACGGAATACACACAGAGAGTTCACTCTGAACAATGCATGCATGTATGTACTCATAAATACACATCCTGATACACGCACACACACATACACACTAACTACAGAAATTTACACGCTCACATTCACAGAGGGAGTATAATTCCCCAATGCTCCTGTTGCAAACACATGGGAGAGAGATGAAAGACTTTCACTTTCTCAGCAAGCAGCAGCAAGACATGGATCTCTTAAACTTCATCCACTGACTCGCAGCTTCACCGTCGATATATGCGCGGTTAACACATTTCCCCAAGCTTATCCACATCTCGGCTACAACATCCTCAGCCGACGCTTGCAGACTTTTCCACAGAAAAAGGTGGAAGTGTTGCTGTAGTTGAGTTCTGGCCATCCTCAGCTCATCCACACTCCTCGGTACCCACACCGCCCTGCTTCCCTCTGCGATCAATGCTCTCCTCCAACCTGGACTCACATCAAAGTCGCCCACTTCCCCTCACCCTCCAACACCACTACCACCGCCGCCACCCCTGGCCCTTCTGCACTGAAGGTTGGCTGATCCACAGGTAACCTTTTTCTCTTTCATTCCTCATCTCTGTCTTTCTTGCCTCTCTCTCAGAACCAGAGAGCATCAAAGACTGCTGGGCCTCACGCCAGGGGCTCCCTGCTAAGCAACCTACCTCAGACCCCCCGCCAACATCAACCTCCTAACGCCACTACACCTACGCCATCGCTGCCCTTGCTCCCTGCAATCCCCTCCTCACCCCACCCCCATGCCCTAAAACTGCATGCAACATACACCGGTGTATCCACCTCCCACCAGGACCCTGATCGGCATAGGCTGCCCCACGCTGACTGCACATACTGTAAACAACAAGCTGTCAACAGGGCTCAAGTGTGCCAGCCATCTGATGTGACCTATGGAACAGAAATCTGGCTGTTTTGTGAAGCTCTGAGCTCAGCAGGGAGGTGGTCAGGGGGGTACTGCGTGAGTGCACAAGAGATGGGAGGGGGAGCAAGGCTTTGCAGGTGTAGCTGGAATGGACTGGTTTGCTCTCTAAAAATCATTCCAAATTTTAACATACCCCCCGACAACCCTGCATGATTTTTAGTAAGATGGTAAAGGTGCTCCAAGCAGAATTTAAATAATTATGAAATGAATCACAGCCACATAATTTTAAAATGCAGCCACACCCACTGTAGCTGGCATGCGTGTATTTTTTTTTAAACTATGCCAGGGCTATGGGGCCATTTCATGGTAAGAGCTTGTTAGACGAGTGAGTATGATTGTGTTTTCACCTTCAAGTTTCTGTTACCACAGAGACTGCTGATAGTGAGAATGAAAGGAAACAAAAAGTTGTATAAAGCTACTCGTGTCTCCAAAAGGAGTCGCGAGAATTACACCTTCAACAACAGCACATGCCAGTATAATTCTGAAAGGCATTTCATTAAGTTCTTACTATTTAGTATTTCTAAGCAGAGTATAAACAGTTAATAAATGATTTAGAATGGGGGTGGTCAAACTATGCATCAATGGACCCGCTCATAATCATTCAGCTGGTTTGGTCCTACATTTTATGATAACCATAATTAATAACTAACTCAAATATTTCTCCATGCTGAAACCTAATGTGTAAAAATCTCTTCCCTGCTTTGAGAACCACACATTTATAACACATGATACTGCAGTTGAAAGAACCTACAAGGTATTGGGTCCATGATCATGTCTTTTAAAGAGCACTATATGTCAGCAATGATAATGTCTTATACAGAACTCTACAGTCTTTGTGTGACTGTATTGTTTATTAATTATCTGTTTAAACAGCAGCCACCCAAAGAAAGAATTATTATAATGATATTTCCCTAACAAAAAAAATGGATTGTCGGATACTAATTGTTACGAAAAATTACCATCGGATTAGATGCAAATTTGCATCAGTATTGATACAAACACTCCCGTCTTTGCCTCCTCCAGCAGAGACACAACTTTACACAGCACAGACAGACACACAGCCCTTCCCCTCAATAGCAGCTGAACACATGAACAGCATCACAAAAAAACTTGGTGAAGTATCTAAAAGACTGACAACTGTGTTTATGAGGACTTTAGAGAGATTAGCAAAGCTCCAGTTTCACCAACACTGAAGTTATCATAAATGTTAAGTTGGCTGACACACATGTTAATGTTATTCAGTTTAACAATTACCCACTTTAGCGCCTGTTACATTAGCATTAAGTTAGTGGGTAGAAACTTTGACTAATAATACAATGATAATGTGGGGGACAGCAAACAGACAGCAAATGTTATCAGTCCTGTCCGTCTGTGTTTTTAACAGTATAACAAGAATATTTGTGTCTAAATAGTATATTTCTCTTACAGAGCACACACAGGAAATGCACGGGGCTATAGGCTTGCATGGACCATTCATTTAAAAACAAAATTATTCCTCTTAATTTTGTCATTTTTTTCTGAATTTATTGTGGCCCTGAGAGGTCAAATGCACTGCAGCTTAAGAAAACACCAGCAAAGAGAAAAATGCTGCAAAACACCAACAAAAAACAACGGAAGTGATTTAAGGGAAACAATAACGGGATGGAACAGCTGCAGAAAACAACAAATAGCAAACATATATCTACAGTATTATATGAATCATGCGATTAGAGTATATGTTACCTTTTCCTCCCTCACAACACTGACAAATCCAACGCTTCTTTTAAGCACGTCCCTTCTGCTGCTCTTCCATCACGTTTTTGTCTCCCCCAAATCACTTCCGTTGCATTTTGTGTGCTTTTGCACCATTTTTCTATTTGCTGGTGTTTTCTTATGTTGCAGTGCGATTCACCTCTCACAAGCCACAGTATGAAATGGTATTGAGTACTCAGTGTTTTCCTGGGTATCAGTACTGAGATTGAAATAATAGTGCTAGGACTCCACTGGAAAGCACTTCCTTTTAGAAGATATTTAGTGTCGCAAATTAGTTACTTATGAATGGACTATTTAGGAGACAACTTGCATTTAGTTACCTGAGTTCCTACCCAAAAAACGCATCAAAGAGATTACACAAAAAGCTCAAAGCTTCTCATTTATTTATAAAAATGATCCAAAACGGAGCATCCAGTGTAATTCCAGAGTGACAAATCTCCATTAGGGCACTAAAGAGAGCTGGAGCCACTTACAATATCCTGTACCTACACTTTCACTTATACTACATTATCCAATAAACTCTAAATTCACTATGACGTGCCTGACAATAATAGGCTAAAAAGATGGCTGCTCCTGCTGACTTGATAATGACATAATGGACCATTGAGGTTTAGGAAATAATATAACTGCACGCAAGTATTGCATTGCATACAGATTTGTAGCGTTCCATACAGCAAACATTAAAGGATATGCAGAAATATAATGGGAAATCCATGGGAAATCATGAAGGAATAAAACTACATACCGTAACAGGCTGTTGGTGAGAAAGATAATTGAGCATGCAGTAAAAACTACAGATAGGATAATTCATGCTGTGACTGAGATAAGACGTTATGACAATACTGTATTCAGCTCCTCTCTTCTCAAACCTAGATTTACGTCTGATATCCTTTTTGTCTGCACATCCTGTCTTTTGACATGACTTGTACCACTGCACTCAATCGCTGGCTTCTTCTCTGACTATTGTCTATATGCTGTTATTACTGTCATCTCCCTTTTTCCTGCCTTCTCACCCCCCCTTCCTCCACCCCTACCTCCACGTCTTCTTTCAACTCACACTCAGATTTGTGGCTCTTAATACTGTCTCTGTCTACCAGAAGGACAGGAGCACGGGAAATGACATGTTTCCGCCTGGGGGTGAAAAGACACACACACACACACACACACACGCACACACACACACACACACTCTGGCATTGGAGACTGCGTCAGGCTCACAATGTAATTATGGGGAAACGGAGCAGTCAGTTACACACCTGAGTGCAGCTCGGATCAGAGCTGGGGTGTTACTCTGCCACTGATGGAGAAAGCCAGGAGTTAGTCTGTTAAAGCACAATGACAGACAGCTACATCTGCTGACATGGCCGCACTGACAGAACAAATATTAGGAATGAAAAGAAAAGGGAAAAGGTCTATGCAGAACATGAGGGTGACACTGTGGTGTAGTGTCTTTCATGCATGTGAAAGTACAAATAAATTTTAAAAAGTGTTTCTTGGATACTTGTTTGTAAGAAGTGTGGCACCTTTTTTTAACATTTCATAGGAAGTACTTATACTGTAATCTAGATTTATCTCTTTACACTGAAAACTATCCATCTATCCATCCATCTTTTTCCGCTTGGAACAGAGAAATCAAAAATACAATGCTAAACCCTTGCTCGAATTGACATGCATTAACTATCAGATAATGCATGTCAGACAGAAAATAAGGAAGGATTCTTATATTCTGTCTTTTCCAAGACTGATGAGAAAATCAATACAACCTTCAGGTCTGTGCATTCACAGGGAACTCGAGCCAGAATACAATTAGCTTAGCTTAGGATAATGATTTAAAACAGGGAAAATAGTTTGTAACTTTCCAAAGTTCACATCTCAGTAATTAACTCACAACATGTAGCTTGTGGTGGAGGATAACAGGTGTCTAGTCTTTGCAGAACACTATGACTAACGGCATCCTTGTTCTACGTCTTCATTCGTGGATTCAGGCAGTGCAGCTCCAGAGGGATGGACAGGAAATTTAGCAGCTATTCCAACGTGGGTTACATCAAGTGATGCTCCAAATAGGCAGTCTATTTTAGCTAAATAGACTAAAGAGGGTTCTTTGGGCTGCTCCTTAATGCGTAAAGGGTCACAGCAGTTGGATCCAAGGATACCCTTCCTGACACAACCCTCACAGGGATTTGTGTCTCCTCTCGGTCTTGAACCTGGCAGTAGTATTGCTTATTTGTGACAAATGAAGCCAGATACAAATAAACTGTGTAAGCTGTATCAATTGCATTAGGTTTATTGCGTTTTATTTACATGCCACTGCAAGGAATGGCAGCTATGCAGTCATTTTGATAAAAGGTTTAACATGAATATTAAGATACGGACATGAGTGGAACTTCCAAATTGTAGTTATGAACTACACCATATAATTTAAAGCCTGCTTTATGCACAGACATTGCTTCAGGAAGGTGTGCCAAAACTATCTGTTGTCACAGATACTATGTTTTCATATACCTCATTCAAGACCTAAATACATTACATAGGCATCTATTAAGCTTTGGTCAAATAGTTTGGAAAATTTGGGGGGAAAGGAAAAGAGCTGACTGAGATCCACTGTAGTTACTGCTGGTATGACACGACACGAGAAATTGTGCAGCACTGATGAAACAGATATCCA
This sequence comes from Bujurquina vittata, assembly GCA_015106715.1. NCBI lineage: Eukaryota > Metazoa > Chordata > Actinopteri > Cichliformes > Cichlidae > Bujurquina > Bujurquina vittata. Next base: position 87,831 of record VUQK01044055.1, read on the forward strand.
GTGTTTTGGACTCCAGCTGATGCCTTTTCATTTCCTGACAGCACCACTGTCTGTTCTCCTCAGCTACTTTAGAAGATTACCTCATGACCTGACAAAATCTCTAACAGAGAATCACACTGTAAATGGAAAGATTGTAGCTACAGCTGCTAGTTCACTGAAAGCTCCTTTTTGTCCATAGACCTCATCAAACACTGAATGTTGTACCAGGTCAGGTGCTGAATATCATATACATACATGTTCCATATGACATATCTGGAAAGCCAGTTTCCTGTCATGTAAAATATGAATACAGAAATAACCAGAAGAAACACAAGCAAAACAAATTATTTTACTGAAAACATCAAGCTGATTTTCTCAGTAGCTCAGATTTGACTGCATGTTCCTTACATATTATAGCACCACCTGGCCTCTAACCAAATTACCATGCATAAAGAAGTATACTATTTCAAGAGAGCATCATGTACTGTATGTATCAGCAGTTTCTCTCGAGAAGAAATAGGGGTGTAGCTTATTAAATCCTAAGTCTTCCATGTTCACACTGAACCTTATCAACCTCTACATGGCGCAACATGACTGGAAAGTCGCGACAGCAGCAACAGTACTCAGACTCCTTCTGTCTTCTTTCTCTGTTTATTCAAGGTTCAGTCAAGAGGTCTGAATTATCCTTTTCTTATTTACTACCACACCATTACCTTTGATTAGCGTGCATACATTTGTGCGTGAGTGTGTCTGTGTCTGTGTGTGTCTATGTGTTCTACCACAAGGGACAAAAGAGCCAGTTTGATAAATGGCTCAAATAATGAGGACTCCCAGGAGCTCTCAACTTAACTACAGTGTAGCACTGCCGTGATGGAGATCCAGATAGATACACATGTGCGTGCACATACTGCAATCAGTATTAGAAGCTTGCAATCTAATCTCAAAAGCACACATTGGATGAGCTCTGTGTGCAGATAGCTGCAGTATATCTGAAATCAAAGAAATCCATAAAACACTGCAGTATAATAAACAGTGTCAGATGATTGTTAGATGTGTCTTTTTGGCTCGGCAGCAGAAAACCCCATGCAGGATGCACGGGGATACAGCTCATGATAAAGCCACCATGCTGTTATGCATAAATAATAACATTCATGATGTGAGCTGCTCGAAAAGCAGACCACACATACTGTTCAAGCCCTTTAATATAGGACATATCCTGTGTTTGTTTTTCTTTTTTCTGTGATACCTGAGGTCAGATGCCTCTGTTTTGTTTATATACTGTAGGCTGGTACAATATGTTGGCAAAAAGACCATTGATACTATAAAAACCCATGGAGAAAGAGGGGATTATTAGAAATAATTATCTTTAAAGCCATCTAGCAATCTACTAATATCAAAAATGTAATCACAGTTATCTGTAAAAAATTCTGTTTAACGATCAGCCTTGGCTCCTGACAGAATTCTGAAAAATCTAAGAAATGTGTCCACTGTCTCCTGTCACTGATTAGCTGATTTAGTTCCATTTCAGTACCTAAAATGAAAAAACGCTCAATGTTCCCCTCAAATTTTCCTAGACTATAAAAAACTGAATTATACAAAATATTCTTTATTATTCTGCAGAACGTCATAAAACACCAACAGTGGTACATGTCACATTAATTTATTTTACTTTATGTATAATAATAGGGTAATATTACAACCTATGTTTTCAAGTACAGTATCTTCATTTATTTTTCTATAATCATTTTATTTTGGGACTTCATCCAACTTTTTATTACATTTAATTTCTGATACTACATAGTAAGATGTATTGCCTATCATCATAATACTACAGAGATTGAAAGTAATGCTTCTTACATGTTTCCAAATGACAGGGTGCAGCTGTCTGTCACAGGTGCCAATGCTGCTGTTATACCCAGGACAAACACACATACGCAACACCCTCTTCTCAGGAGGATCAATACTGGGTAATTTATTGGTCTTTATATCAAACTGTCCAAAAATCTGAAATTGTTTTATTTTTACCATGAATCAAAGTCACAGTAACTCTCTGAATCACAAAGGCTGAATGCATATATAAAAATTGCTCATCTTACAAACACATTGCAATGATATTCCACTGTACATGTAGCACCTTTAAATGACTACATATGTTATGTGTCTGTGCGGATACACAGTCAGGCTCGATATTGCGTCGACGCATTAGAGAAAGAAAAGGAGAAACAGTGGCAGACATAATGACCCAGTGAGCCAGTGAGAAAAGCAGCAGCGTGGGTAGGGCTTCAGCACCAAGCACAAGGTGCAGCACCCTGCATGAATATCAAAAAGCTCCCTCCCTTTGACCTTGAGATTAATATTTAAAAGCTGGCTACAGTCTATACACACACACAGAGACGCGCACATGCACACACTGTTCACATGTGCCCCGCAGCCTGTGGTGCACTGAAGTCTTCCTCATTAACTGACTGTTGGGTTGCGATTCTTTTATCTGTAAATGCTGTATAAGGGAAAGCTGCTTATATACTGTGCGCTGTATAACAGATGTGGATGAATGGATAAAGGCAGGCTGTTGATGTATTAAAAACCGTACAGATTCCATGCTATACCAATTTTACTGTATACTTTTGTACAGCAGCAGGAAGCATGTCTGCCTCTTCATTTTAACACAATCCATGAATAAAGTAACAAGAAAATTTTAAGACCATATCAAATACCATACAGAAACTGGCTGGCAATAATATAAATAGACAAAAACATGCAGTGACACCTTTGCTGTCTTTTAACCCCGACGACTTTTAGCTTCAGTTTTATGATTTCACTATTAGTTGTAAGTCTTTTTATTTTCTGAATAGCATGCATGTTGACTGATTTCACAGATCCTAAATCACATGACCCAACTGTACATAAAAGGAAAAATAAATAAATTAAGTTAATAAAAAAAAAAAGAACTGCAGCATTAAATGCCCCCCCCCCAACCGAGTGGGTTTAGTCATTTTTGTCTGTCCTTTATTTGATTTTGCCCTTATTCTGCCCTTTTGTTTGTTTTTCCGTCTTTCTAATCTTGTTGGTGGAGAAACAAACACTTTGTAGCTTCTGCCATTGGGATGTGAGGAATGTGTTTTATTTTGCCATTTTTCTTCTGGCGGCCTCAAATTGAGTTTGACAAACTTTAAAAGCTGTCACATACCTGCAGCCTTCAATCTCTGCCTTGATAAAAATGTGTTTATCAGAAAGTGGGATCTAATTATGTTACAATGTGTTTGCTCGCTTTATTTGAAAACATTTCAATTTCCCAAATTAGAGTTTCACCCTGACACATATATATATATATATATATATATATATATATACTGTATATGTAAGGACATACAACCTTTTCCTGCCACAGATCCTATATGAATAAAATGCTACTGCAATTGCTCCTTTTGTGTCATTTTTAATATTTTTACACCTCTCATTGTCATTCCCATCCTTTCCGTGGAATTGCTTTTCTTCGCCATCCAGATTAAACATATCTTGCTGTGTAATGAAAGCAGTGAAAAGTTATGTACAGAAATGTAAAGCAGAAAGGAGGAAATTAAAAGACAACTTGCATCAAGCTGTCTGTATTTGTTGTGTTTGCGCTCTGA
>VUQK01044056.1:9514-33189 GCA_015106715.1 Bujurquina vittata
AAATGATTAACCCCTTCGTAATATCTTAGTTTTTCATATTTGTCAAGCTAACATCATCAAATAAATTTTTATATTAGACAAAGATAACCTAAGTAAATTTAAAAAGAAGTTTTTAGCCTTTTTACCTTAATAAATGAAATTATTATTTAAAACAATGTAAGATTTAAAACAACAGTGTATGTTAAAGATAGATAGATAGATAGATAGATAGATAGATAGATAGATAGATAGATAGATAGATAGATAGATAGATAGATAGATTGATAGATTGATAGATAGATATTGATACTGAAGGGAATCAGGGCATTCAGCAGTTTAAAACGCACAATGGAGGTTAAAAAAATTATATAAGCTATACTAAGCTGTACAGGGGTGTACATGGTGGCTCTGTCCCCTAAAAACACCTGAAACACAGAAAAAGACTGCTAACTCATAGGGGTGGGCGATATGGACCAAAAATAATATCACAATATTTTTTAGCTGAATGGTGATTTACGATATATATATACGATATATTTTTTTCTTTCCAAAAGGTATAAACAAAAAGTCACTTCTAAATCACGCAAACACTTTTTTTTTTTAAAACATTCAGTTGTAGATGTACATGAGAAATTGCTCAAAAATAAACTATTGGCATGTTTAAATAATAATGCTCCTCAAATAAATTAATGCTTTTTTCCTCCATAACAAAACACTCACAGTTGTGCTATTAAAATGTAAACAGAAAAGATACTGAGCGCAAAAACAGCAAAAGGCTGATTTATTCTTTATAAAACAGTCTGCAGTGAAGTAGACTTCACCAAAGTACTTCCTCCTGTGTCTACTCCTATACAGCCAGTACTCTGTGCAAATAACAAAACATGTAAACAGAAAGTTTACAGCTTTTGGGCATCTGTGGGGGCCGACTCACTGCTGGAGCCTCCAGTGGTCTCGTGGAAATCAAGTTTCTGGCCTTTCTTGTTTTTCAGCCCTGCAGGGTCTCCCTGGAGGAGACACGGGCCACAACAACTGTGATGTTGGTTGGGACGGGGATGAACTCAATGTGAAACAGGCTGTAATTGTATGGCGCTTGCTAACAATGCCAACACAAAAGCTAGCATTGTTGCAGTGCAGACATATGCTGATTTGTGGCTTTCATAGCTCTGATAGCTCAGCCTGTTGTCCAATACGATCATCTCAGTTTGACTTGGGCTGGCAGAGCAGTGGGGACACACCACTGCACAGGAACAAATGCAGTTACAGGTTTATCAGCCCACAAACCTATTTTGCATTCTGAGCTTGGTTTCACATTTTCCCGCTCACTGATTTGTTTTGGGATTCATGGCTTCAGTTCAAGCCCATCACAGCATCTCCCCTGCATGCTGAAAACTAGTGAGCTTGCAGGGACTCTGCAGCCACAGGACTCCGTGTAGGCAGCTGAGCCATGCCACTACCTTTTTAAAACGCATACGTTCTTGTCTCAGCTCGTTCTCAGCTCTTAAAAGTTTGCATGTTTTTCCAAAAATGTCGGGTGCATCCTTTCAATAATTAAAGAGTTCAAGAGTTTTCTGTATACTGTACATCTTCAGTGCCTTTCAGGCTGTGCAAGTCTTCCTCTGCCAGCTCCTGACCAAAAATGCTTTCCGGCAATTTCAGAAAATGCCAACAACACTGTCAGCCTGTGCTGTTTCCCCACTGCTGCTCACAGGACGAGGAGGTGGTTGTGATGGGAGGGTGGGGTTGTTCTTGAGAGGGTGCAGATCCTGTTATAAATGGACAAGCTCTTGGCACATTTTCCCCGGGAGGAGCTACAAGGAGCACAGTCCAATCCCAGTGTGCTGAGGAACCAGGCTCTGTTGGCTCAAACAACAAAATCACAACATCCCCCCTGCCTGCCTGCACACCGACCCCACTCCACCCGTAGAAAGCTGCTGCCAAGCCAAACACTCACTGATGAAAAACAAATACAACACCGTCAGCTCGCTCCTTCACAGGCTGCAAATGACTCAGGGATTCAAACTTGTAATTCATTTTCCTCCCGAGCGGCACCTCGGACAATTGTAGATGTCACTGCAGCAGGCTAAACATATCGTAAGCACATAAATCATGTGCAGAATGCAAACACCCCCCAGGACGGCTCCTGTGTAACTGCTCAACAAATGTCACTGATCTGTTTGGCTTACAATTAGCATGACATTAGCATGCCAGCCATTCAGGCAGCCTGTAAATAAATAAAACAGACATTTTCTTTCCACTTGTGCTGTGTTGTCTTTTATGATAGCCCACGCTGAGCTCATGTGCAGCCTTCACAGAAAAAGGGATCAATGTGAGAGCCACTGGAGGGTGCATTAGTGGATCCACACCAACTGGGTCCCTCTCTGTTCATACTGTATCAAAGGCATCCAATTAAGCATAAGGGTAAGGGGAGAACAATAGAGCACAGGCTAAAGGAGTCGCTTCTGGACGAGAGTCAGTGAAACGAGAGTGCTGATTCCCAGCGAGCGTCTTCCAGTTCATATCCCATCATGCTGCATGGCGGATGAGGGCCTGGCTGATTGGAAACAGAGTTCATTTTGAAAACATGAATAATACCTTCTGAATATTTTTGTTTGGAGCATCCAAACCCCAAACTTTACACAGTAGGGAAGTCTAAAAAAAAGACATTTCTGACTGGATTAGCGTGGGACTGTGCCCTAAACAGACTTTGAGCATCCACCAGAGCAACCCATTGAAGGTTAGGAAATCTAAATTATGAGCACTGAATGCCACTCTGCCTCCACTGGAAACAGTAACAAACAGGAGAACCTGATTAAAGGTGCAGATGGGTGCTTCAACTAAAGGTGGTTGGGGTTAGATGCACAAAATGTGTGCTTAGGCTTAGGTTAAAGTACTGGGTCAGCCTTCATTTAAACTACAGGTTAGGTTTAAACGCTGATACTGAGTGCTTAGAGTTCAAGTTTAAAAATCTATTTTTCAAGAGAGACCTGACCAAGAGGGCAGCAAAAAGTACAACAAATCTAAGTAATAAAATACAACTGACATCCAGTGCAGGCAAACATCCGAATCATATGCAATAACAGATCATTAGCAGCGCAACATCAAAAGGCGTCACATTGATCAAGAGAGCTATTTTCTGACTTCTTTAAAATGGACTAACTCCTCCTTCGTAACCAGTTCTGACAGTTTCAGGTGCTTCTGTTGATTATTCTAGGAAAAAGGGGGCAGATATTTTTCTAATTCTGTTCTGACTCCTGGGACAACATCTGTAAAATATTGTGAGCATGTAGGCTGTGCTGGTTTGGGTTTTTACACCTATATGCACACAGAGAAAAATAAGCAGTGCAACAGAGATTTATATGTTAAAATCTAACCTATGTCAGTGGACATAGAGAGACGAGCACTTTAGCTGCAACATACAGAGAACAGTGATGCACCCGATTTCCACAGCAGTACTAAAACGTAAAGCACAGTGGAGATGACATCCAGCAGATCACCATCCAATAAAGGTAAAAACAATACAGAAATCAAATGTTTTATTTTTATAATGATACATACCTACAGGGGATGTGTACGACTAGTTAACTAGACAACTAAGATATTAGTGACCAGGAACTTCCGTAATAGCTACGTACATATGTTGTACATACATTGTGACCATTCAGCCTCTTAAGCAGTTTTAATGTTGAAAAGTTTAGACAATACCATTGGAGAATAGTGTGCACTTGGATTTGACTGCATTAAAGACCGGCAGACTGCCAATCCAAGGGTTTGTTTTACTGAAGGACATGGACAATAGATAACTGTGTCATCTGCATAAAAATGGAATGCAGCATTTTCTAAATTATCACAAAGGTTATTTATATAGAGAAAGAAGAACAGTGGTCCTAATATGGAGCCCTGTGGAACTCTGTGATTCTGGGAGAAAAGAAGAAGAAGACCCATGCTGTGTTCTAGCTGACAAGTAACTTGAAAACCCAGATAACCCAATGTTGTGTAGTCTGTTTTCCAAGCCAATGTTGTGTAGTCTGTTTTCCAACCCAATGTTGTGTAGTCTGTTTTCCATAGTGATGTGGTCAACTGTGTCAAAAACCTTCAACAAATAAAGAAAACGAGCAGCTCAGGATTTTTTCCAGTCCGTTGCATCAAAGATGTCATTAATGCAAAGCAGTTATTGTGCTGTGGTGTTTTCCAAGACCTGACTGATGTTGAGAAAGAATTGAATCTGTCCAAAACTTCTTTTGTTTTAAAGAACCTTTGTTAAAACACAGTTTAAATGTGGTTCTGCAGGTATTAAAAATAGAGGTTAGCGGTTCTGTTATTAAATCTGTAGCCAGTCTAAGAAAATAAGGATCAAGTTGAGCCAGACCTGCAGATTAATTCAGCAGTTTTAAGGCCTTGTGGAGCTGCATGACATTCAGAGGGGAAAAGCTGAAAGTTTGATCCACAGATTGAGCTTGAGTGGTTCCAGAGAGCCTCCTGTTAATTAAACTGATTTAATTATAGATGGAAATATTCAAATCAAGACCCTGCAAAAACAAAATGTTGAATGTTTTCAGTTAAAGTCTTTTACAGTAAGAGCTGGCATCAAATTCGTGGTTACAGAAGATTTTATTATTTATCAAGGTTTTTTTTGCGCTCATTAAGGTGTTTAGTAGTTTTTGAGAGGTAGAACTCTGATTTGGCGTTTTTAATTTATTAAAGAGGCCAATCAATTTCTGAGCTGTATAAAAATCAGCTAGTCTGCCTCAGATTGAGTTTTCCTGGCCAGAGTCCAGGCAACATCTCTTTCTTTGAGGGGAAAAATGGGGATTGTTTTGGCCCTTTTCTCTAAATTAGTGGAAGGCGGCGTGTTTATCTGTAATTTTGATAAAAGCATCATAAAAGTATTTCCACATTAGTTCTACATCAGTAATGAGGTGGACTCTATTCCTGTCACAGTGCCATAAATCAAGCTTGCTCACAGAAATGCTTAAAATCTCGTTTAGAAACTATTTGTAGTCTTCATTTGGGGAGCCTTGATTGTCAGTTACCACACCAATATCGTTTGCAACAGTACCAATATTCATGTGGAGTACTGGTTAAAAATAAAAGAATAAGTGATGATTTTTTTAGGAATTTAAAGATTTGGACAAGTTGGGCTGTATAAGATTAAAAGAGAGAAGACAACCAGTCCGAGTTAAAATCTCCAGCCAGGAGAATTCATTAAAATCTCAGGTCGATATTTGGTCACTCGGTGATCCTGATAGCTGGATATCAGCACTGAGCTAGTTTGTTATATAAATGTGGGCAGCACCTTCTCTGGAAAAACACCGTAACCCATACCTGCAGTGTCTGTGTCCGTAATGGTTCCTGTAAGCCGAGATTCAGATAAAATAAGAATATCAGTATGACTACCTTTCATCAAACCCAGTTTAAGAAGAAGACTTCAGACATTTATAATCTGGACATTTCAAGATAAAAGAATCAAGAGCGCAATGAAGCATTTTCTTTCCACTATTTTTTCAGCAATGCAGAGTGGTTGCTCCTTACCTCTCATCTCTCTGGGGGTGAGAGTAGAGGGAAATAAGGCAGTCATATGAAATAAGCAGGTCAATAAAATCAGGTAACATGAGATCACCACTGAAATTTGTGTCCAAGTTTGAAGAGCTTCTAAAAGATTTAAAATCCCAGTTTGTGCATTTAAAGGAATAAAAATATATACGTATATGGTTCACCTTTCTCTCCGTAATGTTCCTGCACCTCACAGGGAGGGGGTACAGTCAATTAGAGGTCAGTGCTGAAGGAAATGTAGCAGCGAGAAGAAACCTGCTTAAGAAGCCAGATCAATCATTTCCTGTAATTTGACCCTTCCTGTATGCGAAACTAGCCTGATTCAGAGTTCGTCAGAACTATTTCAAATAAAAACAGTCCACTTTATTGTGTGTGTGTGTGTGTGTCCGTGCATGCGTGCGTGTGGTAAAATTATCCGACAAAACTCGCACAACTGGCCAGTGTTTTTTCCCCTCCAAAATCCCAAAAAGCCAACACTGAAACAGTCGTTAAGACACAGACGGCAGGTAGAGCGATGGAACGGTTCCGTTTACATCGAGTCTTTGTTCTACATTTCTGCCTGTCTGGAACCACCTGAAGGGAACAGTTGTAACACCAAAGTGTCTGAGACTTCATTTGAAAGAAAGCATTTTCTACCTTCTGAATAAGGGACCATTTAGTTTAAAGAAAACCCAACTCGAGCTAAGGATACTTCCATAGTGTCGCGGTGGATGATACGAGGTCAAAGTTTAATCCTTTGTAGCGTTCAGCAGGACTCAGTGGAACTTACCAAACACCACCAGCCATGCTTGAATGGAAACAGTACTGTGTTCTCATCACCAAAGATGGCTGGGGGGGCTAATTCACGAACCTCAAGATTAGAATCTATCACCCCAAATGTCACGAAGGATCTTTGAAGAAGGCACGATAAATGAATTGGCATCAGGAATCCATCAGGCTTGTTGGAAACGTGCAGTAAGCCGGGGGCTTAACTGAGCGAGCACGGCAGGTCGAGGTCTAATTAATGGCGCTAAGACGAGCTTAACTTCAGAAAAACAATAAGAACACAAAGCGTGCAAATGTCAACAGATCATCATGAGAGAACATCGTGAAACTCATCATGGTGAGAAATAAACAGGGAAAGAAGAGAAAGTGTAAATGAATGAATAACGAGTTTAACAGGAAAATCAAACCAAATTCAAATCAAACGGATAATAACCCAACAAAACTGAACCAGCTGTTGTTTATGTCAGTGAGACTAATTCACATCTGGTCTCTGGTTATACATGAGCTGCATATTCACACAGCTAATGGTGACGCCTTTATGGAGAGGCAGTGGTTTTAAACACAAAGTTTGAATGTTATACAGAAGAGAAATGATGCTTAAAGAGTCCTGAGTAGAAATATATGGAGCAATTTCAAAATGCCAAAGACGACAGTTCTTCTGCCTTCCTGGGATTAGGCAAGAGACAATCATCTGTTTTATAATGAAGGAACATACGAGTCTGGAAAAACACGAGATTTTAACAACTCAGCCTAAAAATGTGCCACAGATGAAAAAAGCTGGAGAGGCCGAGAATGGCAGCGGAAGAGTTTTTGGGGGTCTGGTTAGAAAAAAAACTCCAAGAACTGCTTAAAAGATACTCAGACCGAAAACACGGTCGATCCATCATCACGTAGCGCTCCTCATGAATATGCAGCCAGGTCCAGCTGTTAGTGGAGCCATTTCATCACATTCCCTCGACTCGCGTATTTGAAACTGTGACCTGCAGGTTTTCATAGCTGCTGCGCTCAGAGCGTCTCTGCAGGTAGAAGCTGTTCACTGAAGCGAATGGTGCCGAGTGAGCTGAGGATACATTTGGAGCTAAATTGCCCCTTTTAGCCAGCAAAGATGTTGAATACTTAAAGCAAGTGAGGAAGCTGAGTGGAAACAGAATCAGTGAGTGATGTTTTAGAACAGCAAGAAAGAAATGCTTAAACAAATGTACCGTTTAAACAGATGGATCATTTAAATAACACAGAAAGGAGAGCGAATAGGTGAGAAGAACGATGGGCTGCTCTGGTTTCCATTTTCTTCTTCAGCCACGTGCTCCACGTTCTTCAACATCTCCCAGGGTCACAAACTCTTGTCCTCTTGTTTTATGCGCCCTGGTGTAAGATATATGCAGCCAGTGAAGCAAAGAGACTTGACAGATTGATGTTGAAGGCAAACAGCAACCTGTTGAGAAATAAAAAGGCCTCCATCTGCTGGACGGGCATTCCAGCTTCTTTCTGGGAGGAAGAGAAGACTGATGATCCAAAGTCTGCCGGTCACAGCGATTTCTTCCGTGAAAACGGCGCCTGTGTTTGGCGAAGGAGGTCAATGTCAGCCGAGTCCCTGAAGCAACATTATCTAAATAAGCCTCGTCCGGCCTCGCTGTCGAAGACGAAGGCCATATACGGCGATTTACACCCACGGTATTGTTGTTGTTTGAATGGCACAGCAAGAGCACCTCCCTGGATATGTGTGCACGTTTAAGAAGCCGTGGAGGTCGTTGCAGAGACTCAGCAAAGCCGGCAGACGGCAGGCCTGTCAGTGCCGTGTTTGAGCAGAGCCTGAAATAGGATCGTCTTTCACCGCAAATGTTTTAATTTGAGAGAAAACGGGACTTCTGAGAGTCGCCCGCTGCTCGTTTGACTCTGCATGGACTCAACAATAAGTGCTCATCAAGTGCTGCTTCAGCCAATCACTTCATGAGACGGAGACCAGCAAGAAGACAGGTTGACCACATATGTGTTAACACCGGAGACCCACCCAGGGTGTAGGTTTGGTTTTGTTTTCCCCTCATGCAAAAGAGCTGAATACACAGAAACTGGAAGATCTTATCTTTCTTTTTTATCTAAATTATTACAAAAGCAAAAAAAGGAGCGCACAGAGTCAGGATAAAGCAGAAACTATGAGAGACAACACAAAATTTAATGACTTGTAGCAGTGGTGCATGAACACATGGGGAGTGAACAGTGGAGAAGAAACACTCCTAACTAAGGGATGGTTCAGGGTCACCTGATCCAGCCCTAACTACTGTATAAGCTCTATCAAAAAGGAAAGTTTTAAGCCTAATCTTAAAAATAGAGATGGTGTCTGTCTCCTGAATCCAAACTGGGAGCTGGTTCCACAGAAGAGGGGCCTCTACTCTGAAGTATCCTAGGAACAGCAAGTAATCCAGCAGTCTGAGAGCAAAGTGCTCTACTGGGGCGATACGGTACTATGAGGTCTTTAAGATAAGATGGGCCTGATTATTCAAAGCCTTTTATGTTAGGAGAAGGATTTTAAATTCTATTCTAGATCTAACAGGGAGCCAATGAAGAGAAGCCAATATGGGAGAAATGTGCTCTCTCTTTCTAGTCCCTGTCAGTACTCTAGCTGCAGCATATTGGATCAGCTGAAGGCTTTTCAGGGAGCTTTTAGGACAGCCTGATAATAATGAATTACAATAGTCCAGCCGAGAAGGAATGCATGAATTAGCTTTTTAGCATCCCTGAGATTGATCTTTGAGATTTTGCAAAGACGAATGATAACAGTTTATTTACTTAATGAGCTTGATTCCTCAGTTTCACTGGAGGCAAAGGTAAAGGCATCCACACGACGTATCTGGTTAGCTGTCATGCTTTTAGGGCTGAGCACATTGACATCGTCTAGTTAAAAAGTTCATTGATTAAAAACAAAAGATCCAGCATGAGTGAAGCTCCAGCAACTCTTGTAGTTTACAGAACAACTATTGCTCGACCGGCCCAGCCTGTGGCCTTCATCACCACTGGGGTCAGCACCAACCATCACCAAGGGGATGAAGCCACAGGCTAAAACGCATCAGTCGAGTAATGAAGTTGTTCTTTAAAGGAAAAGAGTTCCTTGACACGTCTGCTCCGACTGTGCTCGGCATATAGGATCAGTTTGGGATTGATCCTCAGACATGGACATCCTCATACACCGCCATGTGTAACCAGTATTGGACGGGAAGCGCTTATTCTTCCTCTAAAACCCAAAGGAGAGAGCAGTTTTTGCTGATAATTGGCTTGCACACAGAGTTGTGAAGCCTGCGAACAACACAGCGTTTGTGAGGCGATCTGCATGAAGAGTGTAAGCAGTTTCCTGCTGCTGAGCGCAGACAAACATCTGGCAGATGATCAAATCAGCTCGTTTGAGCTAATAGCAAAGAGCAGGAAATGATTAAAATCGTGAAGAAGACACGAATGTGAAGGTGTGACGGATGCTATGAACAACACCGTCAGCTCTTAGGAGCTGCACATTGTGAATCTAATTGATATTCTTGTGGGGCTTTTAACAGATTTGGAGGACAAAGGTAAAATGTTCCTCCACAGGGCTGTATAAATTCATAGCAGCGCCTCACTGTTATTGCAGGAAGAGCCGGAGTCGTAACACACTTTATAGAGCTAAAAGCCTCCTGAAGCCCAGAGAGTGTGAAGCCAGCTCACTGGAGATGGATTCTCAGCATGCGGTTATCGGACTGCTAATAGCTCGTGGGACAGCCTCCTACTCTCGCTGAGAACAACTTTCTGAGTGATATTATCACTTTTTCAAACATTTGTGCGAGTTCTTTTTCTGCATGGTTAATGTGGAAGTCGTGAGTAAGCGGGCTCAAGGCTTTTGTTGAGGCCTGAAGGGGGTTTTTGGTTTGTGAGTGACACATTGTTGGTATTCTGTGGGTGAGGAGCATGACTCATGCTTTCATAATCAGGAAATCACAGTTTACACAGCGGGCCCCTAAGAGCTGAAAAACATCCATGTGAGGTAAAGTTGTGGCATTTAAAGCGGCAGTAAATGATTTTTGGCCACTCGGGTGAAGCAAAACAAGCGAAAACTTCACATTAGAAAGATGTCACTGTGAACGTGACGGCAAACAGAAAGCTGTCAGCACAGCTGGCTCCGGCTCTGCCCACACCATGAAGTACCCTTACTGCAGGTATACTGAACTAAAGATGCTTCACACTGACAGTCTGCTCATTAATCCCCTCCAGGAGCCCACTGTGACACTGAAATGTGGATTTAGACAGATTCTAGCATTCAGACCTGCAGAAGCAGAGGTGTGGTGCTCAAATAATACCGAGCAGGAAGCCCAAAGGCCACTTTATGGCTCAACAAACATTGCACAGAAATCGATGTGATGTTCCTGCTGGAGCATCACTGCACAGTGGAGATATTTACAGACTGTTTTCATCATCAACACGTAAATACTTTTGAGCGTTTTGCGCTTTCATAGATTTGCTGGGATGTTTAAATGATGAATGTACAATAACTTTACAATAATACAAAAACATCTGAAGATGTTTTTCCAGGTTAGAGTTGAGCTCCTGACATCCTCCCACACCAGCACCTACAGGCTGTGGAGCATAGTGGCCAATAGTTATAGGTAATTAAAGGTTATGCAGATTAAACGAGAATTAGAATCAATCATGTGAAAGTGTTATAAATAGAAGCACGGACTAATTTCAGCTGCTGATTGATGCATCCACAGTTCAGCAGATCTCTGATCAGTCCAAACGTTTCCTGTGAGAAGTTGTCATTTTGGGAAACTAGAGCCAATCAAACTGCAGGACCCGTCCCAGTGTGTGGGAGAGGGCATCCCGGGCCGGCTGAGCCATTAGTGTAGCCATGATGTCGTCAAACGTGTGTGTGTGTGTGTGTGTGTGGACTTTGAAAGCTGATTGTCTGCATGCAGTCAACATTGTAGATGGAGATAGATTAGGTTTTAGTCTGAGAGCTTCTGAGAAAAGTGACCTGCTGTCACATTTTTAAAAACCAAAACAATGTGCTCAAAGACCCTGAAACGCTCCGCAGAGCCGCTGATGCTTCGGTGCCTTCATTCCTTCCCATGATTTTACACTGAACCCAGCGATAATATAAAATGTTTAAAGTGCAGATTCAGCAGTTTAATTATGATTTGTGTAAGAAAATATAAGTAGAATATTGAGTGAGAGCAACTTTTGAAACTAAACTTTTTATGTTAATCTGTCCTGAAGCTGCTGCTGATCCATCCGTTGGAAGCTTTATGAATTAAGCAGACTCTGATGAATTTCATAATTTAAATTTGTGATGAGGACATGGATCTGTTGAAATATTAACAGATCAATTCTACATGATTCATTAATAAATGATTCCTAACAAATACAAAGCTGTGATTCAATAATGAAAGGGGTGGATCACTGGGAGCCGACGCGCCGGTTCGATTACGCCAGCGTACGCCTCACCCGCTCCCTGCAGGTGGTCCCGGGCTTTCCCTCCTGGTGAGAGCAGGCGATGGGACGCTGCTGTCCCCCCGCCCTCCCCTTTGGCGGGGACATAGTCGAATCCTTTGATCTCCGGACCCTCCGCTGTCCAGCGGCAGCAAACCAATTAGCTCCAACACCTGAGATCAGTCTGTGTACATTTGGTTCAAATCCTCCAGAGTTTAAGGTCACAGTCACAGAGGGCACTGTTTACCCCACAGCACGTCCCTGTGAACGTCCTGCACTCTTTGACATCATTCTCCAAAGTAATCAATTACATTCGATTATTCAGTCGCTGATGTCAGAATTCTTATTTCTTTGTTCTTAGACTGTTCTCAGGTCTGTGGTATGATGATGTTTGGACCGTATGCAGTTCTGATTGACCCAGTGGATGCAGAGACAAGCTTCGGGAGCTCTATCAGATTTAACTGGAAGTTCTTGTCGATGCCGTTAGAAAAGTTGGAAGATGTTTGTCTGACCAGGTTGTGATCATGAGGCATGAGCATGAGATTTTCTATTAATTGGAGCATAAATGAAGCGCATTGTTACTCTGGATGTTTGTTTTCTGATAGTTTGCTAGAGAAAACTTGAACAAGTGCATTCTGGGTAAACTTTCAGGGGTCATATCACCGTGTGGGACAGGTGGCTGCTCAGAAGAGGCTGGGTGAAAGGTTTTTACCTACGTGTTGATGCTAGGATCATTGATGTGGTAATGTTGCTGTCCCGTTTCCTGTGCTTATGAACCTATGGAGGCTCAGAAATGATGAATTTAAAAAGCACAAAATCTGAACCCCTAAAGGCCTCCAACCTGGAAAGTATTCACAGTATGAAGACCAATTTCTTCATTCAACATGTCAAGTTTAATAGATAAAAACAGCTTTTCTGTGGGATTAAGTGTTATCAAACCATTGGGGAACCACTGGATTGGTAAATTTGTTGCCTGGTACCAACGAGCTCTGGTCACATTTTACTCCTCATTTTTGGAAGCACAGCTGTAAAATCTGCAGATTGTATGCAGTGTTAATAAGTGAGTTCTTGTCAGTGTGTGTGTGTGTGTGTTAGCATGCTGCGTGCACCCAGGCCGCTGCCTTTGTTGCTGATTACCACTTCTGTTCTCCAATCTCATCTGATTAGAATTCATTTTTCTGTCCTCGCTCTCTTTCTTCTCTTTTGTCTCTTGGCGGCGTTTCGTCCCTTCTCGAGGACACGCTCGGAAGGCGCGCCGGGCGCTTCTATTTTATTTCGAGCCGTGCTGGTTTATCCAAATGGAAGAGGAGGGCTGACATCCGTGCACTTCATTATGGATGCGTATCACATGCAGCCGGCCATGCATGCTGAATATGATTCTGTAATGAAGCAGAGGGCAAGAATTGTGCTGTGTAAATGTCACATTTTCATCGTATCAGCAACTTTTGCCCCCCACCCCACCCTGTTAACATTTTGCACACATTTGTTTCCACACAGTGAGTCTCACAGCAGACTTTTTCATTTTGTAACAAACCCAGGCATCCATCTATGATGGTTCACATTTGGCTGATTGTATTTGATTGCTGCTTCTCCTCATTCTACTAAAATACTCCAAATCAAATCGGAGATCCGGACGTTCACGAGGCCTCCAGCTACCAAATCGCATCTGTGCTTCATCCTTCATCCCTCAGCAGACACCAGCTCAGTGTACACCGTTTCCCATGGCAACTGCTGCTAACAGCTACTTATTAGAGAAAAACAGACTGAAATGTCGAAACAGCTCCGGCTGAATGTTCAGGGTAAGCAGCCCGTGCTGTCTGATTGTAGTCTGAAGTGGGGGTGGGTGAAGGAGCGGGCGCCACAATATCATCACCTGGCTGCACACCTTAATGAAGAAGGGTTCAGGATGAGCCGAAACAAACGAGCTGCAGTTCCTCTGATGTCCACTCGAGGCGCCAGCGGTGAGTCGTCCCCATAGACTTCCATGTTAAAACGTTACAGCTGCAATAAACATGTTTGCAGCTGATACAGATTTCCCCTTCATACAAGCTCTACTAATTTTGGTTAAAAATGAGTTCATCTATTTTCCTCCACTTATCTGGGGCTGGGCTGCAGGGCGGCAGGCTAGGCAGAGAAATCCAGAGCTCCCTCTCCCCAGGTGTTCCCAGGCCAGCTGAGAGATGTCATCTCTCCAGTGTGTTCTGGGTGTGCCCTGGGGATGTTCCCAGAACACCTCACCTGTTTAAACATGATTAGGGGTGTGGCCTCTTTGACTGACAGGTGGATGGCGATGCAGGCTCTGAACTGGACCTCTGGACTGTATTGGAGCCTTCTGGAACATTTTTATTCAATTATATGACCAATAACAGGGCTGCTGTCCGGTTATTGGTACGAAAAGACCTTCCAAGAAGTCCGAGCTCCAGTGTTGAGTGAAGTTAAAGCCTTTTATTAGCAGTCTGTGGATGCGTCTTACTAACCAAGCTAACTAGCATTAACTGATGACGGATAAAAAATGATGTGAGCCAAAATGTTTGAAGTTTGAAACCGCAGCATCCAAAACCAGTGGGCGACATCACAGTGACCATGTCCACCGGTTTTTCTTTTCCTTTGTTTTCTGGGGTCTGATAGTCCACATTCCTGTATTTTTGTGGTGTGGGTTACTACTAGGTTTGGTAGCTGAACTGGACACCATGCTGCCAGGTGCCATTAAAAACTATGAAAATCTGTATATATGTGGCAGTTCTGGACCTTATGCTTGGCTAAGAGACAGAATAGAGCACGGTGATGGATGGTGTGGATGTGCTCACACTGATGGAGAGCTGAAGGAGGCTTCAGGCAGAACAGGAAGTGCAGTCAGCCTGACGGGCTGATGATGAAGAAACGTTTACGTCCATGCTCCATGCTCCGGGTTCGTCTTCTCCACGATGATAAACGCCTTCCTGACCACTGTGACCTGCTGATGGACACTCCTCTGCTGCTTCATTTGTGCTGCTGATTCTACTGAAATCGTTTTCATTTTTTTATCCTAAATATAATGATGTCATGAAGCTCGGGACCACACGCCAGAAAGAATCTCTTGTTTCCTGCAGGGATCTAATCAGAAGACGGCATCAGTGTTCGCATCGCTCTACCTCTACTCAACAGATGTGCAGGAAGTTCACTCTGGAGTAATTATGCCTTCTTTGTGTGGATTCAGCATGTCCATATGCTATCTGTGTCGAAACACGCGTCGCCCCTTTGGCTCTTCCTCCTCACGGCTTCCAGCGGCGTTCCTGCCAAATCTGGTAAAGAAGAGGTGGTGATGAAGTGCAAGAATACGGGAGCGGCCGCGGCTCTTTGTGCGCCGGTGGTAATTAACAAAGACGAGACGGACGGAGGTCACACCTGCACAGTAAGACTGTCATGTGTCCTCCATCATTGCTGATGCAGTGATAATTAAAGATGAGACGAGGGAATCGGCTGAATTAATTGAGTTTTTTCTTCTACACCATGAAAGCTTTTTTTTGTCATCTACTTTTACAAGGCAATTAAACAAGCCGCTCTCCTAGAAATGCAGTTTATATACTGCTGAGTGTTTTGCATAATAAGTTTTATGAGAAGAATAATTAGAGTGTTATATTCAGCAGAGAATTGAGATTGATGGCACAACATGTGCGACTCTATTACCTTAAAGTTCATCTCCGAGCAGCCTGCAGCTGCACTTTGGCTTCTTTCAGATCAATAATAAATATATTTTTGACCACGGGGCAGGAGAAGGAACAACTGCACACCACTCGTCTTATAACAGGGCAAAAATTAGAAAACAGGAACTTTATTCTCAAAAATGATAATTAAACACAGCGAGAAGAGACGATGAAGACAATCAAATATGACAAAGGAAGGCAGTAACGACACAAAACCATGAGATCAAAACTTCAAAATAAAACAGGAAGTAAAGTGGAGGAACCAGGACCAAAGTCACACTAACAGCAGCAAGGACTGAAGATTACAATTAATGTTGAAGGCAAAAGGATAAAACAGGAAGTGCACACCTGTGTCACACTAACAGATTAGCGTTGGCCTTTGTCGATTTGCACTCTTCTTTTAGCAAAGGCTTTTTAATTAATCACATTTTATTTTCACTTAACATTTTGGATTCTAACATTTATAAAAACAAGAAAATCAGGATGCTCGGAGTAGTTCAGGTCAGAAATAAGTAATCAAATTCTCAAAGTTTCTGGTGGTGCCTTTAGCTGCCTGATCACACGGGGTTGCCTCGCGGCTGCTGTGCAGGTCTCCTGGAGCGTCACCCTCGTCTGGACTCGCAGACTTCCCGTGGTGGAGGTGGGCCTAAGGCCGCATCCACGCGGTGTTCTTTGAAATTATCTGCAAGCAATGTTTCAAAAAATGTCTCCATCCACATTAAAAGGTAAAAAAGGTGTCGAATGCCAAAGCAGCAGGTGGAAATTTCTGGAAATCTAGAAGGAGGTTTTAAAAGTGGCGTTCTCAGGGACCTAAAACACTGTGATCACACACACATGCGCACACACACACACACATGCACACACACACACATACTGCTGTTTCCTTTACTGGCTTGTGTTTTACTTTAAAGTTCAAGGAAAGATGCTGCAGGAGGAGAGGCTTCATTAACTCGGCAGCTGTAAAAGGAGGAATGTCACCCATCGAAATTCTTATGTTCCATATTTAAAAAAATGACGCCCCAATAATAAAGATATTTCTGTCTATTGGAAAGTACTAAAATACGTCTGTGTACTTCCAGCCTGTAACTCAGCAAATACTCAAAGAACGATGGTAAAATGTAAATGGCGTCATTAAATATACTGAAATTATTGTACAAAAACACTCAGGAAGAGGTGGGATTGATCTTCCTTGAATTACCCGTCATTATTCATCCCGAGCGAGCGGAGATGCGTAATGACAGAAATCAGTGAAGTTGCCCTTTAAGTGCTTTGAATTTCCTCACCGTAGTGATAAAGATTGTGATCATTCACCAGCTGCTCTTTTAGAAATGCACTGAGACCTATCTGTGCAGATATGTTAATTTTAATAATTTGGAGTAGATTAGAGTCATTGTGGCTGCACACAGCGAGGCCCAGTGGAGCAGAGAACCGATAGCACAAACAGAGGCAAAGGTGCATATAGGGTAAAACAAATAGACACAATGGATCAATGAGGGGGGGGGTTAGAAATGAGGCAGCGCTGAATATAGAGGAGAAACTGTCTGCTTGGCAGAATATTAATTAGTGCAAAAATAAGCTAAAACATTGCTGTCGCACTTGTCGCTCAGCTGTTTACTCCTCTTACATCCACTCCCGGGTGTGTGGACATGGAAAGTTTAGCAGGAAGAGCTGAAGTGACATTGTTTTGACATTGCATTTTTTGCAGGTGACATGTTTTCCAAAGCCCGGAGGCTACAGCCACCGTCTCCGTCTACAACGACTACAGACGGGACAGTGACGGCTCCTGCGGCCGTGTTTTATGACTCCGAATATCCCAAACCTCTTTATGTTCCATATGTCACTCCTCCAGCATCCACATCTTCATCCCTCGCACTCACAACATGCTCATTATCACTTCCTGGGACAGACGACGGGCTGATGTGCAGAGACGTGTCAGCACATGTGTGCGTGCAGGCGGGCGCGTACGACGCACACGCGGGGCTCACGTTTAGTAAACAAAGGCGCAAAAACACAAAGTCCATTTGTGCAGATCTGGTTTCCTCATTAGTTTTGATTTTGTCACTTCAAACCGCAGGAAGATGAATCCATCCATCTGCCACGTGAAGAAGTGAATTTTCTTTTCTTTTCACATCTCGCTACACTTTCATTTCACATCAACGGCTGCTCGGTGTCCACACGAGCTCAGCCCCTCGTTCCCATATGCTTCATCTTTTACAAATAAATAAATTAAAGAAAGGAGCAGAATGATGGAGCTCTGAGGGATTGTAGCAGAGTCAGCAGACATGAGTGAGGACGAGCGACACTTCCGCAAGCTGTGCGACATCCATCAGCGGCTCGGTGACATCCTGCAGCCGGTGACAGCCGGATGTGTGAATTCTGCCTGACTGTGGTTGATGGAGATCCATCTCCACAGAAATCGCTCTGCGATGTAGACGGGCTACGAGACAACGGCCGGCAGCTCTGAGAGAGGCTGCGCTGGTTCTTGTGTTGTAGTCTCTCTGATGTTGTCGTTGGTGTCGCTTTCCAGTCGCATGCAGTTTTTAAGTTGTGTGTAATTGCTTCCATTTCACATCCCTTTTTGGTTCCGTTTGCAGACAGTTAGCATCCGTTGCGTGTCTTTTTGTGTCTCTTTGCAGTCAATGCTTTGTCTGTTTGCATCTCTCTCATTTTGAGTTTCTTTGTTGTTGTGAGTTTCCAGCCATTTTCAAACATTCACCGCATTTACGAGCCCTGAAAGCTGAAGACGTTCAGCACAGGAGGGACGGTTTGCAGCAGTTTGTGTTGTTGGTGTTAAACACCTGAATCACACATCACGATGACCTGACGGAGGGTCAAATAAAGGACTAAGAAGCTCTGAGTGGAGGTGAGATGATGTCCTGGCAGCGTTTAAAGGGCACACTGTGCAACTCTTGGAGTCACTCTGAGTTTCTGCAGTTACTTTAAGTTTATTTATCCTTCTGTGGCAGAATATGTTGAAGGGAGGGGAGGTATTGTCCTCTCAGCATTTTACAGATGACATGCTATTCCACTTCACCTGACAATACGCCAGCTCCCGTTAACAGCTTTCCCTTCCTGACCCCGTTTTTCTTCCATTTAGCCTCCATCGTGCAGTTTTCAGCTGTCTTCCTTTGCCTCTTCTCTCTTTCCATTTCATGTGTGACAATGCATCCTCCATTAAGTCTTTATAGGTTGATGGAAATGTCATAAGGGCACTGAGACAGCCATACATCACCCTATTCACCCTCCTCCTCCTTCTGCTGAGCTTTCATTTTCCTTTGCCTTTCTTCTCCCACTCTGACACAATGCAGAGGAAGAGCCGCCACCTCACCTGCTGCATCCAGCAAACCTGCCCTATCCAGCCGTCATTAACGTCTGCATCACTGTACAGGAAGCAGCAGTAATCTGAAACACAGCTGCTCATGCTCTGCATGTAAGTGAAGGATTTCTCCTCACATCGGCGGCACCTTGAGGGGGATCCAGGCCGCAGTATACGTATATCTGCACAGTGCACATCAGCCACAGGGAAGGAGGGAGATCTGCTTATTTTGGAGCGATTTCGATAAGCGCCACCCCCCCCCCCACCCCCACACACACACACACAAACACTTCCTGAAACTGCAGCATAGTCTCCTTGGAGGCTGTGGAGGTGTAATAGGACAAGGAACGGTGTCAGGTGGAGAAATAAGTGTGTGTTAGCCGAGCGGAGCACCCGCTGGTTCCCCATTCTCTGCCCTGTCCCCCTTATCACATTACAACTCAGATAGATGGTACCCGAACCCCCAGAGGTAAAGGATTAATTTGTTTAAAGCTCTGCAGACTGTTTTCACTGACCTTGGCTGAACGGAAAAAAAGAGGAGAATGATTTTCCTCTCATGTTTCTGTCCTGCAGGGAGAGCAAAAAGATTAAGAGAAAGAGGGGAGCCATATCTCGCCTTTCAGAAAGTGAAATCACAAAGTGCTGCAGCCGCTGGGCTGTCTCAGACAATACATCTAGTTTGCATAACTAGCATGCTAAGCTCACAATTTCACCATCAGCAAAGCGCCTCGAGCCCGAGCTTATATCTCCACATTTAATTTGTTTCGTAAAGATGACAATATCACATGCAGGGGATTACTTTCACAATGTACAGGTTGTTTTATGGAGGAAGGATGTAGACGCGTGCAATTTTACAGTCATGTGAAACAGTTTTTGTAGGTTTCTGTGCAGTCCTGAGCCCAACCTTACTGCTTCCTTAGGAATTAAGAGAGTAAGTAGCAGCTAGGTGCATTTGATTAACTGATCATCAGCACGTGTGAGCCCGTCTATAAAAGCTGCAGTTTTGGTAGTTTGCTGGTCTGAAGCATTCAGGTGTGTGTTAACTCAGTCGTCCCAGGAGTGGACATCCCAGCAAGTTCAGCCCAAGGTCAGAGCGAAATGCTGAGAAACTGCAAAACACTCAAGAGCTACACCTCAGACTCTACAGGCCTCAGTTAGCATGCTAAATGTTAAAGATCGTGACAGCGCATTTAGAAAAAGACCAAACAAATACAGCTTGTTTGGAAGGGTTGCAGGAGAAAGCCTCTTCTCTCTAAGAGGGAACACGGCCTAGCTTGGCAAAGGTGCATCTGAACAAACAACAAGACTTCTGCAGCAATGCCCCTTTAAATGTTTCTCCATAATGCACAGCAGCAAACCAAACTCATCATCTCAGCACAAACACCTGAGACCAGCTGTCAGCACGGTGGAGGAGGGCTGAGGACTCGGGCTCCTTGCAGTCACTGATTGGACCTCCTCAGTATACCAAAGTATTCTAGAGTCAAACACGAGGTCATCTGTCCCACAGCTGAAGCTTGGCCCCATCTGGGTACTTATACAGTATGAGACTGCATAGAATCCTGTGAGATCTTTATCACATGACTGTATGAGTGTAATTGTCCTGCAACGTAGAGAGGGAGCCTGCACATGAATTAACAAAACTAATCACAAACCTCAATAAAGTTGTGCAAATTTATGTATTCTGTATTTAAAAAGAAGAAGCACAACAAAATACCCACAGAGAGCACAGAAGAACCTTAAATCTTCATTCTTTCTAATGGCCAGCAGGGGGCGACTGAAAAGAGGTCTGGTTGTAAATAGTGAAAACCATCACTTAAATATTTTTCACTATATACATGATGTCATAGTTTCGGTCACTAGTTTTAAGTCATAATGAATAAAATATGAAGTTTGTCTTGTAAATTATGGTCATTAGTAGAGTCAGAACGGAGGATTATCCAGGGTACAAAGTTTTAATCTGTTATTCAGAATTCGATGCTCATCAAAGTCTTTCTCAGGGTCTGAACACAATGAACAAAAATCAGCACAAACACAGAGTCACTCTGAGTAAATACAAACCAACAGCACAACAGAAAATCAGACCGCATGTAAACCAAGGCAGAGGTGGGTTGCCAAGCAGCCTGCAGGTGCATCAGCAGGCCAAAGCAGCATAAAGATGTCTCCTTATATGAGATTAGCCAATTGGATACATAGAAAGGTCTCAGCTGAGCCATCAGCTGATCTGGCTGGAAATCAAGGTCGACTGAACTACGGGAATCGATTTTGGTCGATTTGTTAGGGACTATTTTCAGCTGCAGATCTACTCTGGGATGATAATGTGTAATCCTATTTAATGTACATCAACCAACATGTGATCATTTGTCTTTATCCGATTGGAGCGATAGAGCCGGTGATCTGTAGGTACGGCTGAACGTGGATGGATTCTGTGCAGTTTTCTCAGAACGAGAGAGAAAAAACCAAATCTGAAAAAGTTTTGACCCAAACATGAAATGTGGCGTGTCTGTGTTGGATCAACAACGCAGTGACAGAATATGGTCTGAATGAGTGCCAATAAGTGAAAGTACACACATGTAGCAGGCACAGAAATACATGCGCACACACATTAAATCACTCCTCCTGGTTTATTAGTCCTGTCGCAGGCCCGTGTGATGAGCATGCTCTGCAGAAGGTGTGGCTGTCAACATCAATAAGGCTCTTCCAGTTTGAGTGGCCATTAATACCAAAGTAGCCACTCGGCATGTTGTCAGATATGAATAATGGTTTGCATAACAAATCATTTCACCGTCGCAGATATTCCAGCGCGTGCATGGGGCGCCGGCTCAGGCTGCAGGACTTCGCTCCCATCAGCGGCCCCACCGGCTGATCAAAGCTGAAGTTAAGAATCGCAGAGCGGCGAATTGGCAGAGCGGATCCGTCCTCGCGGATGACACCTTGTTCTGCAGCCACAGAGAAGATAATACAGGGAAAGGTCATGAGCCATGGTGACGGAATGAATCGCCAGCCATCATAAACAGTTAGGCTCCCACAGCTGTGATGTGGTGGTGTTTTTTTTCTCGGCCCCCCCAGCAGGTCTCTAACCTCATATTTCACTGATGGCATCTGTGTGGCAGAAGCAATTTGACCAGAAAACAACAGCTGGTACCTCCTGTAACTTTCCACGTCCATCCTGCCAAACGGGGCGAGTCATCAGCTTTTAGGAAAAAGGCGGGAATTCTGTAACTTCATATAGCACCAGCTCAGAACAACAGTCACCTCCAGGCACTTTACACTGTGAGTCCAGCAAAAGTCAAGCGCGATCCCCAATGATCAGATGATCTGATGAGCAGCATTTGGTAACAGTAGGGAGGAAGAACTCCTTTTGAAAAGGAAGAAAGATCAAACAGAATCAGGTTCAGATACATGAAGTCCAGAAGCCTGCAGCATCAGAGAGGCTTCAGGATCACCTGATCCAGCCCTAACTATAAGCTCTATCAAAAAGGAAGGTTTTAAGCCTAATCTTAAAAATAGAGAGGGTGTCCGTCTCCTGAACCCAAGCTTGTTCCACAGAAGCTGAAGGCTCTGCCTCCCATTCTACTCTGAAGTATCCTAGGAACAGCAAGTAATCCAGCAGTCTGAGAGCAAAGTGCTCTCCTGGGGTGATACGGTACTATGAGGTCTTTAAGATAAGATGGGGCCTGATTATTCTGTCAGGACTCTAGTTATTGTCGGGCTTTTAGGGCAGCCTGATAAAAAGGAAGTACAATAGTCCTGCCCAGAACTAACACATACATGAAAATGTTTTTCCGTATGTGAGGCAGGATTTTTTTAAAATTTGAGCAATATTGCACAGATGAAAGACGGCGTCCGTGGATATTTGTTAAATGCATGCATGGAAGGTCAAAAAAGGAGCTGAAGGTTCGTCACAGTGTTACTGGAGGTGAAGGTGATGCCATCCAGGCTAAGTATCTGGTTAGACACCGTGTTTCAGGACATCATCTGTGTTTTCGATAAAACGGGATGTTCTCGATGAAGCTGCTCTGTGAATCTGAAACCCTCTCTTATGCTCCTGGTGTTGGTAGAGGAGCCACCTGAGCATATCGAGAGCAGTTTTAGGACACAGCGGTGTGCCGTGCAGGGACGGGACAGCAGACACCTGCTGAATGCAGAGAGCCGGCAGAGAAATGGAGGCGCAGTCAGAGAGAAACCAGGTTATACGCCGCATTGCGCGGCCTGCACTGTAACGCTGCAGGAAGCCTGTGAAATGAGGTCACTGGTGGCCGGAGTGTCTGCACAGAATTCAAAACCTATTTGAAGTTTTGGTGCAAAGAGAAAAAGGCCCAGGTGAGCTCAGCCTGGACCGATTCACACGTTTCATATTCGTGCAGCACCAGATTCAGTTTGGAGAGCTCCAGAAATCCACAGCGGCCTCAAACGTTCAGCGTATATTTCTTCATGTCATGAGCTTCTGATCACTGTTAAGCTGCCTTAAGTGAGGAACAACACTGCATTTAATTAGCTCAACGAGGTCTCATCAGTGATAATTAATTTGGCTCCAAAGTTAAACAGTGTAAGGTGGAGGAAAACACATTAAACAGTCCTAATTTTTCCCAGCAGTTAATGAAATCATTACAGGAGTTTGATTCTGAGATAAAACATATTTCAGATGCGTAACGAGGGACAGGAAGTCATACACTGAGTACTGCGAACCTTTAATCCAGAGATGGTTTCTGGTTTAGTCGCTGGAAAGATTACATTTAGTTAGAGTGTGTGTGTGTGTGAGTGTGTGTGTGTGTGTGTGTGTGTGTGTGTGTGTGTGTGTGTGTGTGTGTGTGTGTGTGAGAGTGAGTGAGTGTGTGAGTGAGTGAGTGAGTGAGTGCTCGCTTGCAAATGATCATAAAATCTGAGCCCTGCCTGTCAGTCATAGTTCAAGAGTATGAAGAAGTTAAGATGCTACTGAT
>VUQK01044057.1:0-30871 GCA_015106715.1 Bujurquina vittata
GGAGGGGGTTTTAGGGGTTAGTATTATGGTGGTAAAAGGGGGGGGGGGGGGGGGGCAGAAAATTTCTGGCTAGAATCCTGACATCAGTGTTTTTCTAACAGTTGATTATGTGCAGGTATAGGTATATAAAGTGTCTGGCCTGAATTTGTCTCTTTAACTCCATGGCACAACACTGACTCATCATGTGGGATAGAAAGTGAAAGCTGGAAATAAAAGGGGAGTGCCAGGGCATCCACAGTGAGGCTGGCTGGTGAGAGGAGATTTTAATCAGAAAGGCTGGTAGCAACAGCAGTGTGGCCCCGAGGGCCCGGGCATCACATCACATTATAACCTAGCCCAAACAGAGGTGCCAAAATGGCCGGACCTGAAATAACAGATAACCCTGCCAAATCGCATCATCATCCAGCCCGCTGCGGTCTTAATCTGCCTCATCATCATGTACTAATAAAGCTAATGAAGGGAATAAGTGACACGCTCTTTCTTCGCTCTCCCTCTCCCAGTCAATAGCATCCCATTAATGATGTTGATACTCATGTTGGAGGGAAGGTTTGAGGCTGTTCTTCCTGAACTTTTAGGGTATGAACATGGAAATATAGAGAAACTGGATATAGGTTGATATCTAGGCCATGCTTGCATATACATATGTATTACAAACTATGATACTCTGTAGCTGTATTAGACAGTGCCAGAGACAATCCAGTCCAGTTCTGTGTGTGCGTGTGTGTGTGTGTGTGTGTGTCAGCTACCACATGCTATTTTTTAACTCTGTCAACAAAATACTCTCTCATTAAAATATAACCCTATTGCCAAGTTATCAATGTTGAAATAGATCTATGACAATAAGTAATTAAATATTTATTGCGTTTACAATCACAAATGTTTGTGATTGTAATGAATCAGTATGATGCATTATAATAATGCATGTATTCACACCTGTAGTTCATTTAGTCTAGTCATAATGAGTTGATGAGCTTGTAGCTTTAGCCTGTGAGTTAGTTTCTTTTTTGTTTTTGTTTTTTCAAATGAGAGAAAACTACAAGAAAATTAAAGTGAATTGAAACGCATTGCTACAAACCCCATGACCATAGTCTGCAGGCGTATTGGCCAGCTGTGTATGGGGCAGAAGCAACAAAAAATAAAAAAAAATGGATCACATTAGTGATCTTTTTTTTTTCTCCACGATGAGACGGGGAAAGGGGGGCCCGCATGTCCTAGTGGAGCAGACCCCTTTGGATACGTAGTCGACTGGTGGAGTGTGTGGAGACCTGTGTGTCTTTCAGCTCTGTTGGTTGAGGACGTGGAAGACATATACATATTCGGCTTTTTGGTGGCGGGATTTGTCCTGTCTGGGCTTGGAGACTATCTGCTTTACCAAGAAATTAAGAGAATCTGGGCAGCAGTTCGGCATTTGGCGAGCCTGCACAACCAGACGGATGGGCCATGCAGAGGCGTGCAGACTCAGACTCAATACCTGATGGACCTGAGCCGCAGGCTGCATGCTTGCACCCCAGCTGCGAATGTGCTCGCAGGTGGAAAGAATTAGATCTGGAGCTAAGGGTACGGTTCTGGACAGCGAGGTTGGGCGCTGAGAAAATTTGGACCATTGGTTATGCTGAGAGTGTCCCAGAGAAACTGAAGGCTGCTGAGAAAAAAGGCAGTCTGTCCCAAAACATTTGTATTATGAGGAATTCGGCTCCCTTAGCCGGCCTTGAGGCTGGTAATCATATCTCTGCAGGTCGATGTGACAGCAGATCTATTCTATTCTATTCTACATGCAGAATTTACTCCAAAGATTTGCCTCATTTTACAGTTCATACAGTTTGTGTACTCTGTACATCTCTGGTGCTTTACTGCATCCCCAAATGCACTGTGTACACATGGGAAAGCATTTAGTTCACACCAGACAGCTTGGCTGGACTTCGGCTGTTTTCCATGGACACCATGGACATGGACCTTGGGCAAGATACTGAACCCCAAGTTGCTGTTAGACAATATAAGCACAAGTCCATAAATGGACTAGTGCTTATATAGCGCTTTTCTCCTCTGTCTGAGCACTCACAGCGCTTACACAACACATTTACATTCATCCATTCATACTGCTCTTGAGTTTGTTCGGAAGTGCACTGAGACCAAAGCTTCAATCTAATGTGATCACCACCAGGCTTATAAGCTGGCTTATTAATTTGGGTCTGATAGCTATTTTGAAGGGGTTGGCTCCCACCCGTGACATAAGGTGTGGACTCAAAATAATGCTTAACATAGAAAGCCTGATCATAGACCATCACTGCTGACCTGGTTGACCTGCAGCGCTATTTTGTGGCCATAGAGAAACAAATCAAAAACTACCAGCTAATCTGTTTTAACTCATTTTGTTTTATTTCCCAAGTATCTTTTTTCCAATCATCCTCAATTCATGCCTTCTTCTAGTCTGCTCGTTGTCTTATGTATGAAAATAAAGCTTTAATTTAAAAAATAAATTAAAAAAAGTAAAGTTCATCCAAAAGGCCTCATTGTTAAGCTAATGTAAACCCATCTTCTGAGAAACAATGTCCACGAGTGATTATCACCATCAACTCCTCCAAATTGGGCTGGTCTTTGTCAGACTACATCTTTATTCACCCCCCCAACATGAGAATGAATTGTGAACTGCAACATGTGACGGCTTCTGTACAGTTTGACAAGTAAAATGCACTGTTGCAAAGACAGAAGGTGGAGAGCACTGCTGCACACAGAGCTGCATGCTGTAGAATCAGCAGCAGTCAGGCATCAGATGACCACACACACACACACACACACACACACAGTAAGAAAAATTGATTTTCTTGTGAGACTGGAAGTATTCAGAAATTAGTGTTGGCCATTTCCAAATGTTTTTTTTATTTTGTAATCTGGATTAATATTATTTGCCACTTGGATAAATAATGAGGTGCCTTTTACATCAGCACATAAAGTGAACCTGCAAAGTGGTCTTGCAGTTTGCATGAACAGAGCTGGTTGAGATGGAATTGAATTCTCAGCCTGAATTGCTGTTGCTCCTGCAGGCAGGTTGATAATCACAAGAAGCCAGAGCAGCAAAAAGGTCCATTATTAAAAATGCTCCTAGCAGTGTTAATATCCAGCTAAGATTAATGCTGACTTGTGTTTATGGTTTTAAATGTGCAGAAAAACATGGCCTGAAATCTCGTTGAAATACATCTGAGACAATTAAAGTCCAGGAGATTTATTCAAGTGATCATTGCTATTAATGTGAGCCAAATGCACATATATACGCACCTTTCTGCATCATATTCTGGTATTTGTTGAACTACTTTAATTTTGTTTTTCCATTGAAATCAATAAAACGTTTCCACCATAAATGGATGCAGAAAAGGAGCACATTCACCTGAATGATGTGAGCTGACACTCAAAACGTCCAAAAACATCAAAGTTCGCCTGTAACAGAAATGAGAACTAATGTGGAAACAGAGACATCCTGTGAACTTATGAATAAAACTAAAAGGTGTTCCCACACACTTCTTCTTTATTGTGTTTGAGTCAGTTAATCTAAGCTGTTCATATACAAGCTTTATTGCTTCGATATTGCACTGTTGTGCTCTGAGGCTGCCTTGCGTTTATTGCCGCGGTTGAAATCAGGAGAACTGCTTCGGTGCCAAATGATTTTATTGCACGCAAGCAAGCTTTTGATGTAGTGCTGATTGTGCTGTGCAGCAGCTGTTCACTGTGTGACTGGTGCACAGATACCACAACATTAAATCATCGATATGCAACTCGAAAAAAGGAAAAATAACAAAGTCAAAAAGATGAACTCTCTGAGGAAGACAAAATTTTTTTAAAAAGTAAAAGGAGCTCTCTTTGCTAAAAGTGGAGTGAACAGGCGGCTTTGCCTTTCAGAGATGGAAGGAACTCAGCTGGGAAAGGACAGGGCGGAATCCTCATTCCTCTGCTTTCCCAGCAGGAGCAGTTAGCTTCCATCATGCTCATCAGTAAATAT
The DNA here is from genome assembly GCA_015106715.1 of Bujurquina vittata. NCBI lineage: Eukaryota > Metazoa > Chordata > Actinopteri > Cichliformes > Cichlidae > Bujurquina > Bujurquina vittata. The sequence goes on from VUQK01044057.1 coordinate 3,992, forward strand.
GGAATTTTGACTAATAATTTCACTTGTACTTGTTTGAACTATTAAGTAATTAATTCAGGTGTACTTTTATTCTTGTATTCTCTCCACTTAATAAAATTATAATGTTACATTTGCTAAAACCATGCACATATTGAGGTGAAAGGTGAACAGTAAAAAGTACAAAAACACTTCAGTTATGTCCGTGGACAGAAAGCGTTAAGTTCTTTTTTCAATATAGCCATTGTGTACAAAGCTGTTAAAGTTTTCCTCCTGGAATGATGACGTATGTTCGGCTCTGCAGCCTTGTAATCCCTGCTGGTCACGTTACACTCAGCTGTCTGAAAAAAAAAAAAGGATGTGAACAAGTCCTGATATCACAAAGAAATAGACTCACCATCAGAATAAAAAAGAAATTAAAAAAAAAAGGAATCCAAAAATTGGCCTACCAGATGGTTAGCTGGCAACTTACAGAACCCCAAATACTAAAATAAGAGAAAACAGCCAGAGGGAAACCCAAAGTAAAAAAACCTGTTATCATACTTTGTCCCCCAACAGCTCTATCTGAGCTGTCCCTCTGATATACTCTTTTGTACTCTGTAAACTCTGCCACCTCCAGCTCTGCCTTTAGCCATTTTCTTAGAGCCACTGTCTCCAAACTTTACATCCCAGCAGGCCTCCCTACTTTCCCCCCTTAGTGTCACAAATCCCCCATCCCTGGGGTAGGCCAGTTTTTGGTGTAGCATGTTTTGGGGGGGTTGAAGCCACCTCAGCTCGTCTGCTCTGTTCCCTTCACTTACATGTGAAGACTGCTCTTGTGAGGGCATACGCACTGACAACATCCGCAGCCCGCCCTGTTGAGGTTTCAGCTTCAAAATCATAATCCTGTCTGACATCCTCTTTACCTCCACAGCTCTATTCACATAATCTGCTTTCAAGATTACCCCTGCTCCATTTCTCACTTTGAACTGACCTCCAGTGTACCCATCCTTGCCTCCCTTCTGCCTGGTCTCTCGCTCACACAGTATTTACCCTTCACCACACTCCTGCTTTTCCTCCTCTGTGGCTGCTTCTCAGTAACCAGACTTACTTACATACCCCTCAGTCGATTTCATTGGTAATATTTCAAGCGCAGCTATCAAAATGTTAGAAAATGTAAAAATGAAAAAGAAGGCAGAGCAACAGACATTAAATTCAGACGGCTACATAAAACAAAAAGCAAACTAAATAAACCTTTGTTAAAGTGTATCAAACTGTATTAAAAGTATCAAAGTTTAGAACCTGCACATGCTGAAAGCACTACACAGGCAGCAGTACCGCTTTAGATCCTCACAGGCTCTAAACATAACCAGCAGCATCTCGGCTTTAATGGTGAGTTTGGTGGGAAGAGATTGTGTAAAAAGAAAGATCGTGGCTGGTGTAACATGAAAGCTTCCCGCTGACTTTGTTAAAAGTTTAGCAGCAAGATTTGGGACCTCTTGTAAACTGTTCAGGGATTTATTGTTAAGCGCTCACAGGGTTCAGAATGGAGGCAACATAGTTAGGTTCATAAATATTTGGAGAGTTTTTGAACTGTTGCCCGTATGCACTGTCAGAGTGCACTCTAAATCAATCAGGATGGGATTGAAGTGCAGACCTTCGGGTCAACAAAAACCTTTTTTACACATACTCTTTTTAAAGGAGACGTATCATGCAAAATCCACTTTTTAAGCCCTTAAATATATTTTTTTTGTGTGTGTATTTTGAGTGTGTAGGAGTGCAGGAAATGTGCTTGTATTCTATCCTGGTACTGCGTTCACATCTTTATATTCTTTTTGGGCCTGTTCAGTTTTCTCTGTTCACTGTTACATCACAGTATTTGCTGGGGGGATGGGGGGATAGGGGGTATTTGTACTTCGTTACTGTACTACTACTACATGAGTATTTAGTTTTCTGACTACTTTGTACCTTTATTCCCTACATTTTTACACAAGTATCTGTACTTTCTCCTTCTTACGTTTTCAGAAGGAGCTTGTTACTTTAGGTTTAACGTGGTTGCATTTTTGGTCAGTGCACCGTCAAACAAACGATCTGAGCTTAAACGGCGCATCCTCCATCACTGGCACTTATCGCATCCAACCACATTAAAGAGGCAAACCATATAATTAATGTATCATTCGTAGCACTATAATGAGGGGTCACAGTGGGCTGCAGATGTCCACAAGTTGTTCTCGCAGTACTTCAGCATTTAGCTAGCGCTACAGAAGAGGAGCGAGCAGAGAGAGTAACGTGCAGCAGGTAATTTATATGCAAATTTCAAAATGCTCAACAAATATCAGCTCAAGAAGTGTGTGCAGTTTGTCACACAGTGTGTCTGCTAGCTAGAAGGAGAGCTGCTGTATTTCCAGGAGAGCAAAGAATGCGCGATAACTTCACTCAGATGGAGAAAGATGGAAGAGGAAGGAGAGGAAGAAGAGAGCAGCAGCAGCTGATCACAGCCTGCACACCAACAATAGAAAGCTGTGATTGTTCTCCCCATATAGACCCTACAGCTGATCTGAGGCTTCCTCCACCCTCTGAATGCCGCTGTAGCCCCTGAGCATCGTCATGGTGGTGTTTAGGTGGAGGCACAGTGTATTGAGGTTCAGTTAGCTTTACACAAAAATAGAAACGTCCTCCAAAGAGCTTTTACTTTCTTACTCTGAGTACATTTCACAGCCTGTACTTTTTTTACTTTTACTTGAGTAAAGAAGCTGAACCAGTACTTCAACTTTCACCAGAGTATTTTTTTAACACAAGTACTTGTACTTCTACTTAAATACAGAATGTCAGTACTTTTGCCACCTCTGCTGATACCTTAATATATTGTAAGACAAGCCTACTTTTGCATTTACGTGGTTTTGTTTGTTTTGATGTCTGTAGTTTATTGGTGCCAATACAGCGATGCAATTAATTCATCTTTTGTGGTTTTGACTTTCTTTCATAGATAACGGCTTTACTCGCAAAATGAATGATTTGAAGCTACCACAGTCTCAAGGTGTTCTAACATTCTATAAATTAAGTACACAGCTGGAACTCTCTTGTTGTCTTTAGGTAATTGTGACCTGATTTCAAAATTTACAAGGTCATTAGTACATTTAAGCATAATTGCTGAAAATGACACGAAGGGTTTTAGTCTGCTCTTGTTTAATTACTAATATATTTGTGAAATATTTGCAATATTTGTGGAACTGTGTCATAATTTCTCCTAGCCAAATTATAGTACACCAGGTATATACATACATTTGGAAAATTGAGAAATTTAGGGGTGTCATATAATAGATTCTAAAAGTGTAAAATATATGTTACTGTTGGAAGGAATGTGTGTCACGTATCAGCGGTGTGGTGAGCAGGGTGGACCCAAACGCAGGACTCTTGAGACGGACTAAAATTAAAAGGCGACTTTATTGCAAACTAAATCCAAACATACAAAGCCGAGACGGCAACTGGTGGCAAACAGGAACAAAAAAAACCCACACCTTCATGAGGGAGGACGCAAAAGCAGACAATAAATACACTGGGAATGATGAGGGAGAACAGGAAACAGCTGGGGAGAACAGGAAACAGCTGGGGAGAACAGGAAACAGCTGGGGAGAACGGGAGGACCAAATCATACCAATAAGACACAGGACGCAAAACTAGTCATCAGGAGTTGGATGTTCACATATGTGAACTCAAAATAGAAGCTTATATTTCATTTTTAATTATGCTACTGATTAATTATGCTTGAATCAACTTCAGACTCTCTCTTCTTAAATGATTTAAAAAAATGTATTATCTTACCTTCATTTGAACATGAAATCCATGCGCCTATCTTTCTCAGCCCTGCTGCAGCACTGCCCCCTATCGGCGCAGCACGGTATTTTCTGCCTCACTCTGAATTTTAAGCGCGCATTTATGAGCGATCACAAAGAATCAACATGCCGCACATTTATTCAATATATTAGACAGACTGTGCGGCGGGGTGGCTGTAGCTTAGGAGGTAGAGCAGGTCACCCACTGATCAGAAGGTCGGTGGTTCGATTCCTGGCTGCTCCAGCCTGCATGCCAATGTTTTCTTGGGCGAGATGCTGAACCCCAAGTTGCTCTCCAAAGCAAGCGCTGGAGTGTGAATGTTAGCTAATTAAAGCACTTAGCTTAGTTACATATGGAAGTGCTTGCATGCATGGGGTAAATGTGCTGTATAAGCGCTTTGAGTGCTCAGATAGAGTAGAAAAGCGCTATATAAGAGCTAGTCCATTTACTGTGGAGCATCAGCATGTGTAGCATGTGTAATGAAATATTGGTGATATAAAGGGAGACAGCAGTGGGCATGCGCCAACCGCCTGCTGCATTGATTGTATGTGACACAGCCCCCCCAGAGGTGAGCCACATTTCTTCCATGAGTTTGAACAGGCACTGAGTAAATTCCATGACTTTGACCATTAGTGTGTTGAAATAATTCAGATTCGTAAACTAGTTTTATTGAACAGTCAAGTGGTCAAATGTATTTTCTCTTTTCACTGTGAGTATTTTACTTGTCGTGATGGCGGGGGAGGCGCTGCCTCCTCTGACTCCCCTGACTGCACGTCACCGGGTCTAACATAATTTTAAATATAAGGATTATTGCCTGAAGTCTCAGCAAAAAAGATGCTCCCCCAGGCCTTCACTGCAGCCACTTGGTTGGCTGTGAGCCTCTTTGCCTTCACTCATGTGTTGAGTATCAGGTCAAGATAGGTGAATTAAGAACTCTGCAACTCATTGCTTTCAAAATATCTTAGGTTGCTTATTATTTGGCTCATTGTCCACTTGCACTTTAAAGTTCCATCTGGTCACTTTTGCAGGATTTGGCTGAGTCTGAGCAGACTTTAACCCTGTACACTTCACAGCCCATCCTTTTATATTTAACAGCTATTAACAGCCATACACGCCCAAGCCAGAAAATTGCCTCCACCATGACTGACAGATGATGTGATAAGCTTTGGATCGTGAGCGGTTCATTTCCTTCTCCGTACATTTTTTTCTCGTCATTGTGGTAGTAGTGTCCAGACCTGGGCAGGGGCTTTAGATCTGGCCACTCCTAATTTTTGGCTCTCTCTCTGATAGGTTTAATGTGATTATTGAACCAAATGTTTGCCTTTTCCTGACATCTCTTTGGACCTCCTATTTGTATTTCCAGAAAAAGGATACCAAACAATCTATTCCAAAATGTTTCTGCTTATTTTTTCATGGGATAATTAGGGAATAGAGCTTCCCATGGAACTGCTCGTCAGTCAATTGTCTGATTGTTTTGAGCCTCTAAAAATGGGAACTATGAATCAAAATGACTACAGCTCGTAAACATTTAACACAATACTTTTGTTAAACTCCTTAAATTAAAGGTGTGCAGGCAACACTTCAGCCACGCCTTGATTGTTTGATTTCAAATTCACTGTAATGATGTAGAGAAGCCAAATAACAAAAGCTTTGTCATCCTCCGAATGCTTATGAACTTACCTTTAAACATGAGTGTTATCATCCCCTCAGCGAAAGACTAAGTGTAACATCAGCAAACCAAGAAAGGCACATGCCTAGCCAACAGAGACTCTTGCTTTACAAGTGTGTTAGGGGCACGTTCAGGGTACGAAAGGTTGCCAAGTTCCTCTTTGGACTTCTTTTTAGTGCTGACGTTGACACAGAGGGGCACATTCAAGCTAAATCAGGACATCAGCTCGCTCTTTGAAAGGCTTTTTAGCCACGATGGTTGACCTGAAACACATTTGCAGCCACCGAGTCGGCTTGTGCTGTTTCATACATAATAAAGAGCGAGTTCATGTTTTAAGTGCTGACAATCAGTGCCCCCTTTTTTTTTTTTTTATTGTCATTGCGGTTGTTCCTGCCATCTATGTCAGTTGTGTCGCGGTGGGCGTACTTAAGAGTGCAGAAAAGGAGCGAGCGTAAAGAGGGATGGGTAGTTTGTGGCATTACGGTAACGTTTGCAATAATGGACTGTGGCAGTCATCTGTTTCACCTGATTAGGCTTTGCTATATTCTACCTGCATGGCATTTCTGATGCTTGGAAAATCATAGACTTCCAGCCAATAAATGTCAGCGTAATATCTCCTACTCTACGTTATAACCGTCCTGGCCAATTCATTGAGTCACCAATGGCCAAATCACATTTGAACACTTGGTCCTCGTGTGTGCGCCCTGGCTGAACACCGGAGACACTGCACCATGCTGTACTTCATGCCACAAAGTCACAGGTGGGGAAAGGAAAACGGTTTCCTCTAGTTTCTGTCTCATTCTCAGCAAATAATTTAAACAATGAAAAAAACTTCCACGACGTGATTAAACTAAGGCCTGATTACCACTGACAGTGTGCACCCTCATTGTTTCTGGTCAAAAAAAAAATGCACATTCTTGTCACTTCTCTTTTGACTGCAGATGCTGTGAAATGATGCATTAATTCAGCTGACGGGGGCGTTTCATTTAAGTGAAACTGGTGAATTTATTAAAACTGCAGGAGGTAGTTAGCAGTGTGTTGCTGAGTGAGGCCCACGAATATGTCTGCATGAATTGCTTTTTGTTTGTTAGTTTTTTCACTGAAATAACAGATGGTACCTACCGACTGTTGAATCAGGAGTCAAGCACACATATGAGCAGGTAACGGGCTCATTTTCCGTTCCACCAGAATATTCCTTCGCGCCCTGGATACAAATACTTGTGACATATGAGCGCAGCTTGTGTGTACAGTGCTGAGAATAGCAAAATAGCTGATGGCTGTGAGTGACCTAGTCATGACTAAGGCCTCTGAGAGATTCCAAAAGAATACAAAACATGCTCAATTTTTAATCCCTTCAAGTAGCTGGAAGCAGGGGCTGAAGAGTCACAGTGCAGTAAGGGGGGAGGCTACTGAGCTGCTTTGGGTTTTTGAGTGCTAAACTTCCCTCCCACACACGCACACTCCTCCTATAGTTCTCCCAGCTCCCTCCCGAGTGCACCCTCATATCTCAGGGTGTTTATGTTTCAATCAAAAGAGCCAGCGCAGTGTGACCACAGCTTTCTGCGTGACTACCAAAGCTGCAAACATCCTTCCCCGCTTCAGGAATCAGCCATAAAAACACAGCCCAGCCAACCCCGCCACACCCCCAACCCATGTTACAACAAGGCTCGGTTCTGGAAGTCCGCTTTTGGCTTTGTGTCCCACTTTCTGAGAGGAAATTCAAAATAAATCCATCACTGTCCCCCCCATGGAGAAATCTTAAGACGGGCTAGGATCGACCTCTGCCTGTCTATTGCTATTGTTTAAATGTCTGTCATGTGCAATACTGCAGTATTGCAGTACTGATAGAACACTGAGGAACAGTCCACCTTACACATTTTTTTAAGAGGTCTAAAACAATAGCATGTTGAAATTATGTAAGTTTCTCTGCATGAGAACTTTGTCTCGGTGAGATCTTGTCTTACACGTTTTACTTTCAGACAGTGCTGGCTACATGAGAAAGCTCCTATATCTAAATATGTATCATTGCCTCATCGTTATCAAATCTGTATCTGATCAGGGGAGTGATCATTTTGGATCCAGTTACTATCACAGAAAAAAAATGTAAGGATCTATTACGACAACCAGAGCCTCCACAAGCGAAACGAGGAAACCCATTTTAGGAATATCATGATGTTATATACTGCCCTTCAGCTTCTTTAATATTGCCTCTGTTCTGTGCAGAAATAGCTGCCAAGGTTCTTAAAATAGCCGGCTGTTGTAGTTCTTGCAGTAGGTGAACATACATACGCACACACACTCAGAACACAACCTCACTATGATGGCTATTAAAGCATAAAAAGGGTTTATTTGAAAGATTGTTTTAAATTTCTGTCATGAAACTCTAGCACGGAAATGAAAAAGCTACACCTTAACCCATTTAGCATTCATTATTATACTAGTTTTCCTCTCCAGTTAGCTTTTCTTCCTCCTGTGAGGTTCTGTGCAGGATTTATTTACAGAAAGCATGCTGTAAAAAAAGCTTCAGGAAATTATAACCCATCCCCAGTCTGCTCACAAGCTATTTCTTGCCAGTTAGTTTCCATGGCAATGCTGATGAGCTGGTTGTTTGGTAGGGGTGTGGGGTGGAGGCTTGGGGGAGCGGGGGACCTTTGCAGCCTCCAAGTCAGCCCGGGCATTTTAACAATTCATAAAAGTGTTGAAATCAATCTGAGCTTAGGAGAATTAATGAATCTTTCTAAGCCTCAGAGGGAGAGTGCGCGAGGCAGAGAAAGAGAGAGCGGCAGGTGGGAAGACAGGCAGCGAAAGGTGCAACGCTCATATCGGCTGACACGAGGGAAAAGCAGCTTTTAAAGCGTTTAGCTTTAATTTCATTCAGGAGTGACATAATTGATTTTAATGAGATGTTTATAGAGTGAAGTGCCGGTGTTGCGAAATCATTTGCGAGTCTGCCTGACGGGTACTTGTGAGGCTCGCACCAGGGAGAAGCAGAGAGACACACAAACCTTTATTGCCAGCAATTCTGGCTCGTCTTTGCTCACTCCTGCACACATTTGGCTGTTTATTCTAATTAAGAGCATATTTAAATCCTGAAATGCTTTTTAGAACTCTGAAACAGCATCGACTCAAATGCTTCAACTGGAGTCTCTTGTGCTCGGTTCAGGTTTTTGTAGTTCAAGTTCAGTTTTGGTCCCACCGTCGCCTCCGGTCTGGAGTGCACACAGTGTGAGTGACGGACAGGGGGCCACGTGGCTATTATGAGTCCCCTGTGGGGCCTGTGTGGGTTATAGCAGAGAGAAGACAATGAGAATCAATGAGCACTGGCAGGAAGACTGCCTGCAATGAAGGTGGCAATCGAGATAAATTCTTTCCACTGAAACACACAAAGTAGAATTTTACTAAAGCACCCATTTAAAATGGTACACTCCCCTCCAGAAGTACTGGAAGAGTGTGTATTTGTACTTTATTTTATCTCTGCACTGCTTGGCAGGGCTTTTCCTGTTGGTTCCTCCTCCAACTATAAATGCACAGTCTGCACAGGAAAACCCAAATCTGAAAGTGAGTGCAATCTGCAGCGCACTGAATTATCACCTGGGCAACAAAAACACACCTGTTACTTACTCCAATACCTTTGCTCACAGGATAAAAGGGGTGGTTCAGACAAAAGCTGCTATCTTCTGAAACGTGTATCAGACTCTGATGTAATTACCTGGAAATTAAAGCGGACATGTTGTGCTTTTGTCTTATAGTGATTTACGGGGGCGGGGGTAGTATTAGATTGGAGGATCATGCACACAGGTGGACTATGTCTTATGCAGAAGGTGCGCTCTGAAAGAGATGGGAGACTGCAAGGTGGTGTCAGGGGGAAGCTGTTCAGCATTGGAGGATGACTTCGGAAACCAAGAAGAGGAAGTGAGTGAAGGTAGAGCCAAGAATTAAATGGTGGAAGTTGAAGAGGGAGTTCAGGGGGAAATGGAGGCAGACTGAGTGTTAGGGAAGCATGACCAGATGACTGGAACAATACAGCAGAAGTGGTGAAGGACAAGGAGACTTGGTGATGGGACAAAGAAGTTCAGGAATGTATTCAAAGGCAGAGGTTAGCAAAGAAAAAGTGGGATAGTCGGGGAGATAAAGGAGTACAGAGAGTACCCTGGAGGCCAGGGAGACAGCAAAGGAAAAGGCAGCTGGAAGACCTACCTGTGGGGGTATGGGGATGGACTTTTTAACTGAGAGTGAGAGGATGCTGGAGGAGACGTGTACTGGTAAGAACAAGCTGAGGGCTAATGTTGAGGAGCCAGAATCTGTTTGGTTTAGGAAAAAATACGATCGCTGTTATTTTACAACTCTTTTCCTTGGTTTCCATAGTGACAGTCCCCACTTTGCCTGGACAACATGAATGTTGCACGCACACAAAATGTATTCCCCGGTGGAACACAGCGCTTAGAAATGCATGCTGTCACAGAAAGAAAAAGAATTTTTGTGACTATTTCATGTTTGCTATTAGATGGTTTAATGTGCAGCACGAGCAGTTCTGCGAGCAGTGTGCCCCTGCTTTACTGTTACAGCAAAATCAAAGTGGATCCACTGCTGCAGAGTAGCCCAGCACACAAGCTCAACAACCTCCACTTGACACCTACACTAAAATAAATTCACACTCCCATTGCTTCAACACCTTCTCCTACCAGATTATTAGCAGCTCACTCTCCTGCAGGCACACGCTCAAGCCGGTTTGAATTTTGAAAGGCAGCCTGAATGACTATGACTGATTCTGAAGCATCTCTGGACGTTCCCCGTGGATATGGATACAGCTGCACACCCACACGTGCAAAGTCAGCCAAACTGCCATCTTAAGCTGCAAACTTGTGACGCTCAATCAGGGCTCAAATGGGGAAGAAAATACAGGTTTGGGACGGCTTTTTTCCACTAGCGCTTTCCCAGGCACCCTAGGATACGATTTCCATGCAACTGTGGAGAGCTGTTGTGATTGCTTTTCAATCAAGTGAAACAAGCACTAATTTGATTTTTTTTTTCTTCTTTCCCAAGGAAGCACTGAATTATAGGCTTCTTTGTGAAGCAGAGATGACTGGCACTCCTCTGATAGCTTCAGCAGAACTCTTCTGTTTGGACTGACTGTTTACTGTCAAGAGTTTAGTGTCTAAATATATAGATAGAGATAGAGGCAGTAACGTCTTCTACACAGAGACAGTCTGGGAAGCTTTTTTCAGCAAACATCAAGCTCGAGAGCCTTTTGCTTGTTGTTCATTCAACTTGCTTCAATGGCTTGTTGTAGCTGTCTGAAATAAGAACAGCACTGACGCCATATTTGAACGAATTTGATGAGAAACCATCGCTCACTGCTCTCTGCAGTGTCGCCAAGTACTGGAGCCGATCTGGTGTCACCATCAGAGCATCGTTACACACACGAACTTAAAACATTTTCTCACTGCTGTTGTATATTTATATGCAGTATTAGTAATTTCTGAAAGGTTTTTAAAAATTACCAAACACCCTGTCTTGAAGATTATAAATGAGACTAGATATGTACACTCGAAACAATGTACTTAGAGCTAACTAGAAGGATATTTAAATGGGGAATTGAGGGAACCCGTCTTTGAAAATGAGCAGGAAATGAACGGGTTCCTCCAATGCACTTTTAGGCTGTGTAAATAATAAGAAGGCTTTCGCAGATTTAGAAGACAGCTGCTTGCTACAGCAGGTGCCCGCTCAGCGAGTGCTTCTTGAGCTCAAACATGTTCAAATGCCTTCTCTTTTTGCAGCTGCTTTGCATACTTTTTCTACTATGTACACTTACTGAAACTTTTAGTTTTTGATTCTCCTCATCTTTGGCATTAATAAAATGTTCTTTTAGGTTGCATTTTCCCATGCTGCTTTTCTATATTTGGAAAGTTTTGAATTGTCTTTGTGTTCAAGCGAATAGCTCACCTTTCCTCCAAACGACCGGCTTCAGTCCGATCTAAGTAAAAGGAATTCAGCATTTGCTTATTACCGGAAACCTTCTTTTCTTTGTTTTTCTTGAATTGTCTGATTTTTGGGGCTTGTGTGCCGATTTAGTTTCAATCAACAAGCAGTTTTTCAATGACGATGAGAGATACAAGATGCATGTCAAAAATTGTAAGTGTATGTTCATATAAAGCTGGAGCTGTTTGTTTCATTTCAGGTTTTTTTGGCAGTACATTGGCATACACTGGCAGTAAAATATTCATGGCCATAGCCATGGCATGAAAAGATGCAAATCCGTACATATGAGGCATTGATTCAACCATCAAGATATTGATTAATCCCTCACCGTGAGAGGATCTGTGCTGGTGGGACTGGCTGATATGTCGTGTGCTGCGTTCCCTGTTAATGATGTCAGTTTCTCCCTCTTTGTCTCGGTTCACAGACGGACGCTGCCCTGATGTACGATGCTGTGCACGTGGTGGCCGTGGCTGTGCAGCAGTCTCAGCAGATCACTGTCAGCTCATTGCAGTGCAACCGACACAAGCCCTGGCGCTTTGGAAACCGCTTCATGGCCCTCGTCAAAGAGGTAGATGCTTGCCTACCTGCTCCCCATTCTGCCCTCCTCCTTAACACACAGAGCAGCTTCACACAGAAAACACATGCTCTCAGGACAGCTGACAGAAACAGCATGTAAATAAGACTCAGGCAAGGAGAAAGGGAATATGAATAAATAGAAATGATTTATCTGTGTATTTATTTATATGGAAATCATTTTTCCAGCATCTGTACATGCATACACCCCCGAGGAGGACAGACATCTTGGGCCTGCTGCTGTCTGAATTTCAGCATTAATCATCCAAGCAGAAACAAAGACACTGCATCGTTTCTGTTAATTGCTCCAGAGTTTGCAGCATGTGTGAAGCTCGATGGCTAATCCAAAGCTTTCCTCTGTGAAAAAGCTGGGGATTAGTCAAACTATAAATAGTGCTTGTAGTTTCCAGAGATCTTGGGAAGACTGCTAAGAATTAAACTGTCTGGGAAGAAGGTTGACAACCAGAGGAGGACCACCCAGATTTGGATTTATTTACTTTAAGCACTCAGCTTTTCAGCATGCAAACCTTTTATTTCCCTTTATTCCTCTCCTTATGTTCTCTTTGTCTTTCCATCTTCGTTCAATTTTGTGCTTTAGGACTGCACTTCAGGAGGATCGCAGTATTTATATCTGTTCACCGTAACAAAAAGTGTGCAGCATCCACATCACTGCAGACCCTGCACCAACTGTCTGTCTGCCATTTCACTCTCGCCTCACTCATGAACAAGACCCCAAGATACTTAAATTCATCCCAATGTGTCATGGACTCTCCACCATTTTCTGGTTGACGATGGCCTTAGAGGTGCTAAATGGCATCCCAGTTGCTTCAGACTTGGCAATGCAAACCAAGGTTTGACTTACAGACAGAGTCTACTTTCCAGTATCTGGGCATAGGCCTTTCTAATAAGGCTAAGCAGTGTGGTTCCCCTGTGGTTGGAGAAAAAGGGGAATATCACCCCAGTCTGCCACTTCAGAGGTATTGCCCCAAATCTTTATGCAGCATTGCAAAACTATGTCAAACATAAGGGTGCCACGACATCCAGACCCCAAGAAATTCAGGCTGAATGCCATCTGCCGCCAAAGAGTTGTTTGACTAACCTCAGACACCTCGACCCCAGTGATGGGTGAGTAATATCCTTGTCCCACTGGGTCTGCTTCCTCTCCAGAAGGTATGTCAAAGTAGTCCTTCTACCAACCAACTGTATCCCCAGTTGAAGTGAGCAGCTCCCCATCCCCATTGTTCACAGTGTGAGGAGAACATTGCTGTTCACTCCTGTGGCCTATTGGTTCAAGGTTGACCAAATGTCTTCTTCTGTGGCCTCATCAAAATCCACCTACACCCAAGTTTTTGCTACAGCTGCCAGAACCACAGTCTGCTTGGCCTGCCAGTACCGGTCAGCTGCCTCTAGACTTCCACAGGCTAAACAAGCCCAATAGGACTCTTTCTTCAGCTTGACAGCTGCATCCACCTCCACCTTCTGTCCACCATCTGGTTTGGGGATTCCTGACATGACGGGCACAACCACGTTGCGGCCGCAGCTCCATACAGCAATAATTAAGGTGTGAATAGTAAATGGACTGGTTCTTATATAGCACTTTTCTACTCTACTTTGAGCACTCAGAGCTCTTTATACAACATGGCTCAGGCACCCATTCACACCCATTCATACACTTCTTTCTACAGCTAAGTGCTTTCTGACATTCACACACATTCATATTCCAACAGTTGCATCAGAGAACAACTTCAGTATCCTGTCCAAGGCATGTCGCAGCCAGCGATTTAACCACCAACCTTCTGATTAGGAGGCCTGCTCTTCCTCCTGAGCTACACCCACCTAAAGCATGGTCTGCTCAAACTCAGTGTCCTCAGTCCCTCTCAGAATGCTGTTGAGGTTGTGCCAGTGGTGGGAATTGAAGATCTTGCGAACAGGAACCTCCCAGCTCACTTTCCCAGTATGTTTGGGTATACTGTACTTCACAGGAGGCATCCTCCCCTGCCACCTGATCCAAATTACCAACAGGTACAACTAGACTGCAATGTGGAGCAGGCTTCTGCCTAATCCAGATGGCACCTGACCGCCATAACACCTCCTGGGCCCACAGGAGCCCATGTCCCTGTTGCTTCTTTGGGTTGCCCCTGGCTGGAGCCCATCCGCTAAGGCCTGGCTACTAGGCACTCTCCTCAAGCCCTGTTTTCTAGACCCAGCTCTGGAATTGGATCCCAGTAACCCTGTTCCAGGCAGGGTAACCATATCCTATGTTGTTTTCTTCACAGGAGTAGTATGAATTGTTATTCATCGGCCCCCTCTCCCAGGATCAATTTTAAGTTGGGAGACATTACCAAGGGCAAATTCCCCGGACAAGCACAGCTCCTTCAGATCTTTAGGCCACACAGATCCCTCCACCACGATGAGGTGGCAGTGGGTGGATAATAAACATGCATCCAAAAATCAAGTGTCCTTCTGCACTACATAAATCAGTTTATTCTTTGATGTTGCCCGATTCTGTTGATTGTGAATCAGAAAGAGAATATTATTGTCATTGTGCAGCAATGAGACAATGAAATTGTGTAAGCAGTTTCTATCTCATGTCTTTACAAAACAGAGTTTAAAGGAAAAAAAATTTGTGCATACCGCCGCAGATTCACGCTTATTTCTCTGCACGTACCACCCTGCCCATCAATCCAACAAAAATTACACAACTCTGTTTACCCCCACTCCACAATTGCACTTACACTTATTGACACATTCCAGAGAGGTTCGTTGTTTAGAAGCCTAATAGCCCAAGGAAAGAAGGTGTCTCTAAGCCAATTTGTTCAGCTCTTAAAGGCCCTGTATCACCTGCCCTAGTTCAGCTGATTGAAGAGATCTTGACAGGGGTCAGATGGTTGTCCCCTGGGGAGGGCAGGGCAACCAATTATTTCCCTGCAGTTTTAATATCCCTCTGCAGGGCCTTTCTGTCCCTTATTAAGCAATCAACATCATGCAGTATCCCAGCCCACTTTCTATTGTAGAGCGATAGAAAGTCTGCAGCAGGTTTACCTCCAGGTGGCTTAAGAAGTGTACCCCCTGCTGAGCTGAGCCAACTGCTGAGACCAAGTTACGGTGTCAGCCACATGCACCGCAAGAAACTTAAAAGATGGGACTCTCTTCGTGCAGACATCGTGTATCTGCAGTGGGGCAAGGTCCACTCTCTTCTTCCTCCAGTCCATCACTATTTCCATGGTTTTGCTGGTGTTCAGCAGAAGGTTGTTTGCTGAACACCAATCCTCTGGAATCCTCTGGACTTCTTCCTCTACTCTGTCTCATTCCCACCAGAGATGAGTCCCACCATCGTTATAGTGTCTGCAAATTTGACTATGATGTTTGACTGTAGTAGAGCATAGAGGAGGGGGGTGGAGAGCCAGTGCTGAGCATTCAGGTGGAGGATCTGGAGGACCCCATCCTCACTGTCTGTTGGCAGTCTCACAGGTGAGCGATGGGAAACCCACGTCAGTCAGGAATGCTCGGCAGAATAGTGTTAAATGCTGAGCTGTAATCAACAAAAAGCATCCTGACATAATTCCCCTTTTTGTCCTAAATGTGTTTGTGTTATTTAGAATTTGGTCTGGACCTCCATGTTGGAATGACATATATGCTCTCCCCCAAGTGGAGATTATTATTTCATAATAATTATTTCATAATAATCTCCACTTGAGTAACATGTTCATGTAAACAGCAATAGTGTCAATGGAGAGGTACCAGACACTGAATCAAAGCAGTATGACAAATGCTTTTGAGGAGCTGAGTGAGGAACTTCCAGATCTGTGACTCCCACTCATGTTCCTAAAGATGAAGTCCCTGACTTCCAGTCAGAGTAGAACTGTGAAGATTTGCTCTGCCTGAGCAAATCCCTTCTCTGCTCTGAACCACTTTCATGCTACATTGTATTCTATCACACCCCTAAACACCTGTAGAGATTGGGTAATTGCCTCCCCACTGTTACAAATGCAGTCACAAAGTTTGTGTAGGCACCTTGATGCCAGAGAAGAGTGTACAAACTGAAAGGCTCTGTGGAAAAGGGAGAACTCTCATGTTTAGCCTGCAACTCTAACATCAAGAAGCAGACTTTATACTGTTGGTGGAACATCTCTGATATGTTCTGTCTCTTTGCCTTCCTCTCTCTTCAGGCTCACTGGGATGGTCTGACAGGGCGAATTGCTTTCAACCGGACCAACGGCCTCAGAACAGACTTTGACCTTGATGTAATCAGTCTGAAGGAGGAGGGGCTTGAGAAGGTTGTGTGTCTTCAGAGTTTGTGTTTGTGCGCTCATGAGTCCACCTCATGTGGCAATAGGATGATGACATAAAATACAAAGTGAAAGTGACAATGTAGCAGGGAACACAAGTAATAAATATGCACATTAGTAATGTCTGTATGTAGACTTTAACCTGTGCTCTCTGACCTATGACACACATGGACAGTCATTTTGATCTTATCATGTAATTCAGGCATCACGCATCAGTTATCAAACTTCAGCTAAAGCCAGTCTATTGTCAATGTCGTTACTTCTAATTTTTCAATTCAGTGTTCTTTATATAGCTTCAGTTAAGAATAACAGTCATAACATTTGAGCGAGAACCTCAACGATCAAACAGTCCCTCATGAGCAAGCACTTGGGGAAAGGTGGGGAGGAAGTACTCCCTTTTAACAGGAAGAAGCCTCCAGCCAAACCAGGCTCAGGGAGGGGCAGCCATCAGCCACAACCGATTAGGTTGATCCAATCCTAATTATAAACTTGATCATAAAGTATGTGGTTAGACACCATGTTTCTAAGATTTGTGGGGCCGAGCACGAGAACTTCAGCTTGATCTGAATTTAGAAGCAGGAAATTAGAGGTCACCCAGGCCTTTAAGACAATTGATGTGTGTCATCTGGGTTTATGGACAGCTAGATGGTGGATTTGAACTCGGGACCTTCTTGATGTGAGCCACGGTTCTGCCTGTTGTTTGGTTGTATACAAGATACTAAAATCATAGCCTAGTAAACTGCAAGAGGCCAGATGAAGCTCTAATATAATCATGACCAGAACACATTCTAATGGTTTCTGAGGGTTAAACCTGAAAATGAAACATTTTCTGAAACCATAGCCTGTCCGCTGGGCCCAGGTCCACAGCGTCACAGGCATGAAGAATATCCGAAACAATCCAGCTTTCAAACTTTTCAACACCTGTTCCCCCATCAGTCCAAACACACGCAGCATAATAAGCCTAGCACTGACTGCAAATATGAAAACACAAACGAACATTCTTGCTGGAGTACGACTGAGAGGAGGTGACCGTTGACAAAGGTTCTGATTGAAATTCAGGACTTTCTCTTGGTAGTATACACTGCAGTTCACTGAGCCACTGGGACGGATTAAATGTCAAATTTAAATGAGGAAAAAAATAGGAGATGACACTCGTTCTGCACTTGGATAGGTGCAATAGAAATACCGTCTACATGCAGTATGCATACTGAAGGCCAATTGTAATGGTTGCATATGCAATAGTACATCAAATAAATATGTAACTAATGCAATACACTGATATACTCCTTGTTCAATTACCTCATGGATAGGAAAAGCAATAATCATTGAGACATTTTAAAATTAGCAGTCAAAATCAAATCACATGACTGGCAAGCAAACTTTCCAATACAGCATAATCGTAGTTGAATTGTCCAGATTACATCCTGTTTGTTTTCCTTATCACTGCTCCTTAATATTTAACATATCTACAATTTCAGGTCTGTCTATTCATGTCATGGTGTTCACATGTCAGCCATGTTTGTGCACTCATATGAATAAGCACATCTATTTTTTCCTCGGGGGCATCTCTCCAATGCTCGGCACTCAATTTAAGATTCATGAGTTTATCAGTGGGACGAGACCCCACTAACGCTGCTGATACAAATAATATTCTTGCATGCAGCTGCAGACACTTCACATTTCAGCATCCTCAGTGGTGCTTGCCTCTCAGCAGCTCCTGACCTCTGGTTTGTGTGCTGTGTGTGTCTGTGCCTCCATGAATAATTTACCCCATTAATAAAACCCCTTCAGAAGCCCTCCAGTTTCATGAAGCTTGAATTAAAGAGTTGATTTGCAATTACAAAGCCCATCTCGGGCGCTCACACGGGGTATCAGAAGTGCCCTCAGGAGTGTGTGGCTGGAGCATTTGTGGTCTCTTTTAGTGATGCTGAGGGCAGACAGGTTGGTGGAGTGCTGGGGGTGCTGTGGTGAGGGTGGGGCTGTAGACTTGAGGGAGAACACGAGAAGCCTTGAGGCATAATCTGATAGCTGTGCCATCCTCTTCTTCCTCCTTGTTTCTTTGGAATATTTTCTAACCCTTTTAGCCCTCTTAGGTGTTGCTCTCCATCAACTCTCCAAAGGGCCACAGGGCTGATCAGGATCATCACTGACATTGTTCCCTGTGTGACTCTAGAAGTGCCGAATGGGGGAAAGCTTGACGATATGTCTGCATTTTTCAATTATGTCTTTGTTGGTAATAGTCCAACTCAAATGTCTTATTGTCTGTAAAGACATTTCACAGAACATAAAAATGTGCTGCTCCTTCTCTGCTCGAGCAGCCGCTATAGTCACACTGAATGCATTTCTTTAATGTGGCAATATAAAAGGTTAAGAGTGTAAAAGTTCAAGTTGTGTATGGCTCCTTGTGTAAATGTCACCATAGGCATTTTTCTGCCAAAGAAAATCCCCATGACAATAACACTAGCTCCAAAATATTAACATTATCAGATGGAGCGGATCGGATTTCAAAGAGAAATTGTTTCTTCGCTGTCTTTAATGAAAAATACTGAAAATTTAAGATGGGCCAAAAGTGTCAAAGTCTGCAGGAAATGCAGACTGAATGCAGACGTGTGGAGGTAGGCAGAGCTGAGCCATTCATTATAAGGCTGCTGGCTGAGGAGACGGATCTCCCCAGTACCCAGGAGAGGAAGATGGCAGTGAAGTGTTTTGGGGGGCTGGCCAGGAGACAAGTAATGGAGACCCTCTGGAGAGCAAGTATGTGGCCTAAGAAACTTCACTAGGCTGGCGTTCACAGAAGAAAAGAGAGCCCCCTGAAGGCTGGCACAGAAGGTGACCACCAGCAGGTCGGCGCATTAATGGGACACCTCTTGGGGCTGACTATGAAGGAGACAGCACCCCTATGGAGGCTGGCTGTGGTGACATAGGAGACAGGACCCCCCAGGTTCATGTTCAGTCTGCACAAGACAAACTGGCTTTAGATCCTCAGGCGCAGTCTCTGAAGGTTCAGGGTTGTCAGGAAGCTCCGGCTGCAAAGCAGGGCCTATTGACCTCTGCAGTGAGAGCCACCCTGGCAGCAGATTTTCAGGGATTAGGCAGTCTCTGCCGAGGAACAGAGACGGGCACAGTGGCAGGCTGGGCCCTGGCTAACCTTATCCTACAAACTGGGATGTGCTCAGCCGTCTCCACTGGAAACTGGAGCTGTGTTAGTTCCAGCTTGGGCTACACAGAAAATTTAGCCTGTACTGAATGTTGCATAGAGGAGCCAAATGCAGATGTGCGAAGGTAGGCAGAGGTGAACTCAAAGTGAGCTGGTTATTGTAAGGCTGCAGGGTAAACACAAGTCTGCCTGCTGGCCCCACCAGGTCCTCCAGGTGAAACTGACTGGGGAAAGTAAAAGTGAACACTAAGCACAGGGGAAACTGATTACCAACATAGGAAAGACTGAGATGGAGGTGAGACTGAGGGAGCAGAAAGGAAATCCATAGACAAACTATTAAACCTTAAAACACAAATAACTAAGACTTAATAAAATAGGAAACCAACACCAGGAGTCACAAAAATGAAATGGACCCAGTGACCATAACAAAAAGGAAAGCAGAATAGTTTTTAAATAGATATCAAGAAACATGTAACTAAACATGAATGTTTAGTGATGATGCGCGTATAACTGGGTTTTGCATGTGCTCAGGCTGCATGTTCCTGAACCATAAGAAGAAAAATGAAACATTTGTTTTACAGATTGGTACCTGGGACCCTCCAAGTGGCCTCAACATGACCGACAACCAGAAAGGGAGGACAACCAATGTCTCTGATTCCTTGTCCAATCGATCTCTGGTTGTCTCCACCATACTGGTATGCCACCTTTTTCTTTCAGGTCTCCAATAGACTTTACATTTTGATCACAAATTGGATTGTTTCATGTTAGTTTCTATCAAAACTAAATTGTTTTTTAAAGTGACATTCCCTGTGGGGGATATCGTGCAGCTCAGGGGTCTCCTGTCTAATTTTGTGGCTCTTTTAAACAGTGTTGCACGGTCTCACTCCTTTGATTCTTTTCAGTTTGGTCGAATAAAATCTTGGTTGTGCTTGTTCACTGGCATTGGTATCTCTGGTATGAAGGTTCTGGTCAATGTATGCAATTGCCCTGAGGCACTGAAAGCACAGGCCAAAGAGGCCAAATGCTTTGTTTTTGAATAAATAATATATTTTTAGTAATCTGCACTGCTAAAAGAGGATAGACACTAAAGATGAACCACCTTAGGCAACTGCTGTACTTTTAAGAACATGCTACTTTTAGATTCATTATTATTTCAGTGTTTTTTGTTGGTGCCGTTTGGATTTCTAATCAGTCAAATAAACAGAAAGGCTGTGATGCACAGAAACTCTGTGGCAAGAAGAGACGTCTGTGAGACCCAAGCTGAGTTGGTGGAAGGTGATAACAGAAAGAAGGACCGTGGATCTGGTTTGTTCTGGTGCGTGAACAAGCGACTGGCATCCAAGTCACTGAAGGACAGATGAGTGCCAGCTCAGGCTGTTAATGTTCCTTGAGCCATTTTTGATCCTTGGTCATCTGGAAGTGTCTCAGTGGTGCTGGCTCTCGCTGAGGTATTAGATCACTTCCTGTTCCTGTTGTTTTGTGTAGCTTGTTTAAGCATCATTTACAACAATTCAGTTCGATCTCGGTGCCATTTTTGGTCTGGCAATGTGCAAATTAAATATTGCTGCTTTAAATGTCTCTTTATGGCCAAATCAAATTGAAATGGTGCTTTGTGTGCAACCAATTATAAAAGACTTGAACAGCTCGCAGACAAAATGGTTCTTTTAAAAGATGTGATTATTTTTAAGCTTTTTCTTCAGTGCTTTGCTTCAGCTCTGCCTTCTTTTTAGAGCACTTCCTGAAGCGGAGGAAACTGACTGATTGATTGTCCAATAAGGTTTGATGGTTTAAAGCTCTGCCTCTCTTCACACAATTATTCAGAGACGTCGTGTTTTTGCCTATATTTCAAATGGTGACGAAAGCAAGGGGGAATATTTTATGGCACACATAAAATAAAGGTGCACGTAAATACTGTTGCAATACACAAATATCAGCATATAGTTCTAAAGCTGGGTTACTCTATTTTATATATGTGCACAGCAAGAGAAAAAGATACAAATACATCTTAAAAGTACTTTGTAACCACGCTTTAGCAGGACTATAGAGACACAAGCCACAAAACAGCTCTTGTGTAGTTAGCTTTGTCACTTAATTATTTGTGGACTTTCTGGTCATTAGTGGGAGCTGATATAAACTGGCGCTGGTGAATTTTATGTTTTTAATCAGTAAATCGACAATGAACACCACCCACAATTGTGAACAGACAGGTACTTTTAAAGTACCTTCTTACACAATTTCAAGCACTCAAAGTGCTTTACTACCACAATCACACATTCATTCAGTGCTCTTATCTTTATCTATACGTAAGTGCTTTTATTTAACGTTCACACACTCCAGTGCATACAATGGAGCATCTCAGGGTCCAGAATCTTGCCCAAGACACACGGACTGCAGGAAACCGACGATTCACAGCCTTCTGATTGGCCCTGGCCGTAAAAATCATATGATAAAATCATACTAGTTTGCACACAGATATGGGAGGGGTATCAGTCTCCTCAACTGGCAGTTAGGAGGCAAACTGCAGTAGTATGTACATTTTGTAGTTCCTTAAGTACTTTAGTATACTGATTGAGTAAGATAAGATAAGGTTTATTTGTCACATGCAGTTATACACAGTACAATGCACAATGAATTTTATACTTGCAGCCAATAGTAAATAGTAAAAATATATAAATAAAAATACGTACTTCACTCGTCACAGCACACAAGATAAAAATATATAAAGGGTAAAAATAGAAACGCAAATCAAACGGAGTAGAATAGAATAGAATCATTTACACTGTGCATAACAGCGGCTTCTTCAAACTTCAGTCCTCGGGCAGTGGGAACGCCGGCCTGATGGGAGCAGGGAGAAGGCTGGGTTCTTTTCATAGTCCTTAACCTGCACTGATTGGTGTAAATGTTGGGCAGGGTGGTTCTGATGGTCCGTTCAGCTGAACGAACCACCCTTTTAAGGACCATGAAGTGTTTGGTGCCTTTTCCCATCCAGGTGGAGATGCTCCCAAGCGTGATGTACTTGATATAGCAGGTGTTAAAGTCCCTGAGCACCTCGAGCGGGACCTTGAAGTCTCTCAGCCACCTGAGGCGGCTGAGACGCTGTCTGGCCTTCTTCACAGTGATGTTCATGTGATGAGACCAGGACAGGTCCCGTGAGATGGGCGCTCCCAGGTACTAGGAGTACTCTTAATAATAAAGCAAACAAGAAACCTGCTGAGAGATGATGACCTGGACACTGAAAATGTCACTTTGTTAGTTACATGTAGTTGCATATCCAGACATAAGAGTCAGAGCGGTCTTTAATCAGCTCACTTCTGCTTTTTTCTCTCCATGAGGCACCTGCACACTTCTAAGATAACTGAATTCATCAGTGGCTGGATTTCAAAAGCTTTCATGTGTTTCAGCAACATTTTCTGCTCATGTTCAAGATTTTGAGCACTTTCAAAATATGTGATACTTTCATGTACTTCTATTGTTGGATACAGCTTCGAAATCATGTACACCAGCCATGTTATTGAGGCTGTCTGAAAACACGGCCAGCCAACATAATGTTTATTACTTACCTTTTTTTCCAACTTCCTCCCCTTTTTTGCTACATGGTTATTAACCTGCTTTCATGTGCAGGGCACTGGAGGAGGTGCTGTGCAGCTGCTGACTGATGTCACAGCACTTTATCTGCGTTGTATGTGATTATATTCAACACAGAATGTTCATCACTTTTATCACCTGTAATTCATATTTTGGAGGTAAGAGTCCAGCCCTACTGTAGGTATTGTTGCACCATTTTTTTTTTCAAAATAAATTCATTGCATGTTTGTTTTTGTAGGTATAAATACATAAATTGAAAATGTGCACCTATGCCTGCACTTGTGCTGTGAGCACAGAGACAGCGCGGTCTCTGTGTCGTGTGAGTGCCATAGCGCTAGAGGGAATCATGAAGAGGCAAACCATATTAAAGCTTTTTATGATCCTGATATTGAAGAGGCAAGTGTACAAATAACAATATCAAGTAAATTGTGGGTTGTCATTATTTATTGCGGGTCTTCTTTCCTTCCGTGCATGCTGTGAAGTGATTGGATTGTAGTTATTAGCAAAGACTCTCCGCTGCTGTAATTGCCATATCGGGATTGAGTCACGGGGAGATGTGTGATGGCTGTGAGCAGCGAAGAAAAGAAGGGAGGGATGACAATAATTGGCTTTGTTACATTTGATTGATGCACACTTTCATCTAGCGTCGCATCATTTTCTCAGGGATTATGTACTATAAAACATGATGTAATTACTGTTGAGATCTTGGCCTAGCAACAGTTTATCTACTTAGGAAATCATTCCACTAATGTTTATGTGGAAATGAAGTACCTTTAGGCTAGTGGCTGGAGCTGCAGATAATATACTGTGTAATGTCTTGGAGAGAGCAAGGAGCAGACTCGCTTTCACAAAAACAACCCAGCTTTTATCCTTCAATCCAGGACAACAGCAGCGCTACCTGTAGATTTAAAAAAAAAAAAACACATTTAAACTCAGTTTTGCGCTTGCAAAATATCATCAATCATCAAATTGTATCCTTCTATAAACACAAAGGTAGATGAACTTTACACTTCCTAATGCATCCAATGAAAATTCCACTTACAGGAAAAACTCGGCTTTCTGTTGCATTTTCGCCTTTTTAAGTTACTGAAACTTTTTTTTGATTAAGCAGCTATTTTGCAGATTTAATAGGTACCATTTAGCAGACTTTTAAAGTACTCTTTCTTTTGTGTGCATATACTATTGTTTGCACTTGTCCAGTAATATTGCAGCATCCAAGAAAGGGCCTCATTAGTGAATGTCTGGGTCTGCTAGTTTCTTAAAAAGGTAAATAAATTGTGTCACACTGACTAGTTCCATGCTTGTTTGAATTTCATTATAGTTCCATTATAGTTACATAAAGTTACATAGACTGTGATGATGTCACCAACTGGGTTTCCACATTTTGAAGTCTCAGTGCCATCACCATGTTGTTCTTTTGGAACCAGAGAGTGACATTTTCAGTTAATATGACAAAACTTGCTCAGCAACCTGTAAGAATATTTTGTACAGGTGGACTTTACACGCATCTCTGATAATTGTTACTAAGTAAAGATTAATAACCTGAAGCATATGATAAGTGTTTCCACAGCAGCCTATGATATTTGTCAGGAACGTTCGACTCAAATGCTCCAAAATGCAGCAGTAAAAAAGCCGAGGTGAGGCCTTGCAGACAACTGGCTGCAGTAAGCTGTGATGCCGCCTACCTGTCCATCACAACAGCCTTGAAGCCTTACCTGTATCAAAACAGATGAGCTCTTAAGAAAAACCCAATGAAACAAATATATAAATAATTTGTAATCCAGCATCATCTAGGCTGTGCAGAAAGAACTGTCCTTTAGGCTGACACTGTCTGAGGTACTATAAAGTCCTGAGGTGTGCGATTATTCAGCTGGACTGTGTTGCGTGCCAGCATATCAACATGGTAATCACTCGCCCCATCCAAATCACTTAATTCAGGTGTTCCAGTCCCTTCCATGGGTCTATAAACCAAGCGCCTCGGCATGCAAACTGCTTCTGCAAACATCAGTGAAAGAATGGGTCGCTCTCAGGAGCTCAGTGAATTCCAGCGTGGTGCTGTGATAGGATGATACCTGTGCAACAAGTCTGGTCTCTGCTAAACATTCCATAGTCAGCTGTTAGTGGGATTGTAACAAAGTGGAAGAGATCGGGAACAACAGAAACTCAGCCATAAAGTGGTAGGCCATGTAAAATCCAATGAAAGCGACTTTTAATGCTTGGCATGGCATTTTGGACAATTTCATCCTGTCAACTTTTTGGCAACAGTTTCCTTCCTGTTCCAACATGATTGCACACCAGTGCACAAAACAGCTCCATAAAGACATGGATGAGTGAACTTGACTGGCCTGCACAGAGACCTGATCTCCCAACACCTTTTGGGATGAATTAGAGTGGAGACTGTGGGCCAGGTCAGCGTCTGACCTCACAAATGTGCTTCTGGAAGAACCCTAACCCAAGAAAAAAAAATTAAACTAGGTGATTTTTTTTTTATTTTTATTTAACATTTTACAAGCTTTTCCAAAACTGTTTTCCCTCTTACCAGCGTATTAGCGCTTATTGTAATATAAATTGCAATGCTGATACAAACTTGGGATAATTGAGGCACATCAGTGATATTGAAACAAGTTGTCCAGATGCATAGTGCAATTTTCCCAATTATATTTTAAGTGTAGAGTAAGATAAAAAGTTACAAAGTGATTCACAAATAAAATGAAAAATATAAACACAGAGTTTTTTGTAGTGCGGTGGGAGGGAAGTTTGCATTTTTCCGGAGATATTAACTATGCTACGCACATACTTTGACTTCCCCATCTGTCGATCAAAACACTGAATTCCTAAATGCTTTCAATCTTATGACTAAAAGCATCTGATCTCGTTTTTGGTCCAAAAATTAAGCGACCTCTGTCCCCAACTGGGTCTCATTTTGCTGTCAGTAATCAGTGCAACTGCTCTCAGATGAGACCTGAGGAATGCAAAAAAGCTCACAGACCTTTTAGAACAAGACATTCTCTATAAAGAAACAGATATGAAAAAAATTACTAAGAAATAGCACCACTTGCATTAATTACTTATGCTTAGTGATAAATAAGAACTGTAAGGGGCCATTAAGCTAAATGCCAATGCTATCAGGCATATGCTGTTAGTGTAACATATCCTGGCTATTATCTGCTGTGTGATGCAGATGATTTTTGTAATATGTCACTGGGAAGCAGAGTTGCTCATCATCTGTGGCGCATTAGCCATGCTGTAAGATAACTATTATAAATATCACATATGAGGCCTTTTGTAACCACTCCGCTGCTGCTTAGGCCTGTGAGCCTGTCTATGCAAACTTCTCCAAACTGGAAATTAACTGTGGAATTGGTCAGCTGGTCTCTCAAATGCTACGACCAAATATTTTTTTCAATGACAAGAGTGGAAAAGGGGAACCGGCTTGTCCTGTCCGGGACTTATCCAGCTGGGTACATTATGGACTCCTGGGGAACCTGGAGGATTTTGTGCACAGTCGGTTTGTCAAGAGAAGATTTACATATTTGGCTTATTGGTAACAGGTCACTTTCTGATTGGACCTGGAGGGCACCTGACTTATCAGGATAGCCTTGGATAGCCGGGAATCTCATCCTCCCCTTGAGATGTTTTTGTTAAAAGCTGCTCTCCCCTGGAACCCTCCCCTATAGTGATCTGTATGAACTGATACGCCTCACGACCATATGCTGATGAGCATTCTATCTTTTAGACTGTTTAGTGGAGAGAGAGCAGGGTCAGACAGTAACCCTGCATCTACTCGTCACCCCCCCCCCCCCCCCCCCCCACAGTTTTTTTTTCTTCCCTCTCTTTTT
>VUQK01044059.1:0-10301 GCA_015106715.1 Bujurquina vittata
GGAACAGGTGTGGCAATAATCAGGCCTGGGTGTGGCTAGGGAAATTGAACTCAGGTGTGACAAACCACAGTTATAGTATGTTTTAACAAGGGGGGCAATCACTTTTTCACACAGGGCCATGATGGTTTGGATTTTTTTTCACCTTTACTAATAAACACCTTCATTTACAACTTGCATTTTGTGTTTACTTGTGTTGTCCTTGACTATTGTTTAAATTGGTTTGATGTTCCGAAACACTTAAGTGTGACAAACATGCAAAAAAACAGGAAATGAGGAAGGGGGCAAACACTTTTTCACACCACTGTATACAATAGCTACATCACTACCAGTGTGCATTTTGACCCACAGTAAATTTCATTTTTACTTTCTTTCTCCTTGTTACCTGCCATGTTACTGAAAGATGCAGAGCAGTGGCAAATTTCCATCTGTCTCCCCATTTTTATGGCTCATATTGAAGTACTTTTTGACTAACGGGCTCTATCAAAGATGTGCCAGTTCAAGCCCCATTCCACTTCTTGAGCTCTAACGGTGGGTCTTTCTCAATGAAAGTGATGAAGTCACTGTCTTCCTAAGCTAGATTTATGGAAAAGTCCTCTAAGACTTTGTTGATCAGGGTTTGGGGCCTTGTAAAGACAATGAAAAGGTATTTGCCTGAGGGAAACTCTGACAGTCAGCAGGGTTTTAATCAGGAGCTTCAAATGCACCATGAAGTTGCATTTCTGGAAGTCTGAATGAACGTTTTCTTTTAGTTGTTTTGTTTTGTTTTGTTTTTGAAGTGAGTTAAGTAGCTAGCCTAACTGTCATATCAAATAAAGATTCATGCTGTATGTATGTTGGGTTTTTTCTCTCTTCTTTGGACTGAGAGATTGACATCATGGATGTACAAAGAACATGTCAGCATGGGACAAAATCTCAGGAATCTTTCCAGAGCTTTGCTGAATCTCAGCCATGAAGAATTAAAGCAGTTGTAAAGGCAAAAAGGAGGATACATCCTGGTACTAACAGTGCATACCTAACAAAGTGGTGAGTGTGCGTTTTGTTTGGGGTACTCGCACAATTTGATGCAATCCAAAACAATTCTTCTTCTATAACGTCAACTTCACTAACTGCCTTATGATGCTCCCTTAATGACTATAAACAGAGAATTTTCTTTATCATTTACTACTTCACACCAGTAACCCCTCTCTGTCAAGATATTGTAAGAAAACTATTTACTGCAACCACATTAGCAGAGAAGATGAACAGATGCCATTCTATAGTGAAAACATTTTCCTTTCATTAATTATGAAAGCCCGTTGACCCGGGCTGCTGGAGGAGGAAAAGAATTTTGCCCACAGCTCATGCCTTCATCAAGTTTACTTTGACATCAGCAGCACCATCCCTGCAGACCACAGATGAATACTATTAAGCCAACAAGACTTAATACACTACATGTAAAGCTTTTAAACTCTTTATCTGGGATGAGCGTGGCTTATAATGAAAGGAAGATGGTTTGGCCTTGGCAGAATATTTGCTGGTAATGCAACATTAACAAGTAGCTAGAGAGTTACAGTTTCATGTAGCACTCCACACATGAAGTATTGCGCATTTAGGTGACTTAACAGCGATAATGGATATGACTTGTTCCCCCCTTTTATGTCAACAATAAGTGGGATAAAAAGAGGAATGACCGCGCATAACATCCTAATTAAGGAAATGTTTGAATAAGCAGTGGAGGCTCTGTGGATGCTGATGGAGATAAATGGCCGTCCCTTCAAAGCCGCACTGAAGGTGAAAGTTGTCTTTGAGTCCAGGTAGTCAACTGTGTCATTATTCCAGAGACAACAGAGGAGACACTAAGCTGTTGCTTCCCCTGTGAAAAAACATCCGTAATGAGCTTCCAAAACAGTATGCTTTGTAGCCAATGTTCTTCTGGAGAAACGAAACAGTGCCAAGCATTTGATGAGATTCAGAGCAATGCACTCAAGCAGTCACTTTGACAATTCATTCACTTAAAGCCAAAAGTAATGTTTCCATTTGTGTTGAAAAAAAGACTATCAGCATTGACATTTGAGCTACAATTCCCATGGAACAGCTTGTCTATTCGCATCAAGGGCATGAAACGGAGTGTCTTTCAAAGAACGATCTGCTTTAATTTGACAATCACAAACATGTTTCAAAAGCGGGACGCTTTAGAGTTGTGTCAGGTTTATTTCCTCTCTTCACACAAACACTGGAAACACCAGAATATACTCTTTGTTCATGAGGCTAAATGTAGACAGCTACGCTTTTTATCACAAACCTGACTTTTCAGGCTGGAATATCCAGAGTTGTCCAGGTCAACATTCTTATTGCAGTGATGATTTAGGAATATACTCACTATTCCATCGACTCCATGTCCTGATCTTTCAAGATTTGTTGTCAGGTTTTTTTTTTTTTCTTTTCACAGATTAAAAACTTGGCAGATTCACATGGGACTAAGAAAGCATACGACTTCAGAAATTAAACAGATAACACAAGTACCACAGGAAAATCTGACATGAATAATGCTTTATTAATTACAGACACTTGACGCTTCCTCTTCATCTGCTGCATAATGTCCACTTTTGATTTATACTGTTTGACAATGGAAAACCCTCCCCTAACTTCACCAATAATCATAATGATATAAGTAAAATGTAAAGCTCACACGATGTATGTTAATGTTTGTATTTGCATTAATTATTGTAGATCAAATTTAGTGCTTATTAACTAGTGTAAGCCATGCAAAGTGTCAAACAAGCAACACAGATTCCAGTGCTGAAGATTACTGGACCGTACAAAACTGGCTTTGCACCATCTGGCTCCATTATCATAAAGAATCTATGAAACCACTACTGACTGATGATCACAGGGTACTTCTCATTATCAGGCTTTCTATCACTTTGTGTTATCATTCATTTTTTCGTCAGTGCCAAAGAACCACCACCCACAACAGATCATTGTTTCTTCCAGGGCAAGAAAACCGCTGTCAACCTCAGTGTTCTCCCTTCACTCCCTCTTCTTTGTTCACTTCTAATTAACTGAGATTTTGCTTGGCTGAATTTCAAAAGGCCATTGGAGAAAACAGCTCTGCTTGGCTGTGAGTCACTCAATCTTTCATCTGAATTATGGGTTTTTAAAAGTCAAGGCATTATGAGATTGCTAAATGGTGAGGATAAAATACAACAATGTATCAATTATTCAAAAAACTGGAAGTTATGTGGTCTGTGTACACAGCTATAGGACCATCCGAGTGCAACTCAGGAGTATAAAACTTACTATTATTGTATATGCGCATTAGCATATCTGTATGAAAGGCAACTTGAAAGTGCCACTAAACTCCAGTGGTACATAGAGAAAAGTTAGCTAAATAGAATGTTGTTTAAAAGTTGTCCTCAGTAAAGTCTCTTTGGGTACAATATTATACTATTGTACTTATACAGTAGTACTGTCTCTTGAAGTTGTGTACAGGACAGTGAAATGATCATGACCTGCTGGAAAAAAAAAAATATATATATATATATATATACAAACACATGCGCGCGCATTGATTTTTCCAAAGATATTTCTTTTGGGAGGAAGCAAGTAAAATGTCTGGGTGGTGATTTTCATTAGTCTGCTGGTAGAAACTCAAGTTCTTCCAGTATAATTAAATTTCAATCCTGTTATCTGCAGCCTCTAAAAAATAAATAAAGAATAATAAAAATCAGCCTGCCCACATTCTGATCAGAGTTACTTCAGCAGTGTCACAATAGTCACCAACAGCAGCCTGCTTAAAAAAAGGATTATTAAACTCTTGCAATATTTGCTACACCCATGCTTATGGAATTTTAGATAGCCGGGATCCTGTTCTCCGACTCACACAGTGGAATTGTATTACATTTAGTTATTACATAGGGATGTGTTTGTGCGGGCTGGTTGGTGGTCAGGTGGATGTTTCACTTTGAAAGTATCCATCTCAGTTAATTTGCTGCTATATCCCTTGTGTGAAGGACCCTCAGTGAAGTGTAGAGACATGGAGGCTGGTAACAAATACATTTCACAAAAAGTTAGCGTCAAGGATTGTGCACATTGCAGTTCAGGGTTTTTATCTTCACCCTCATCCTGCTGTGTGGAGCTTAGTGTTTGTGTATATATAGCTGAGACACCAAGTATCAACTCTGTAAATTATCTGTATTCACATAAATAAATTGGTTCCATGTGGACTCGCTGATTGAACCAACTCCTTGCTGGTTTTGTGACATTGTAATTATTGTCAACTTTCACCCATGCTTGGGGCGTGATTAAGTGACAATCTGTAATTGTTTTCTGTTTGTGCGCCTTCTAGAATTCTCTTGTTTGTTTTCATTTTTGTTTTTTTCCACACCTCATTAAATGTTCCCTGAAATTAATGCGGAAATACAAAAGCTGATGGCTGAACTTGCACAATTATTGTCATGCAGCGATCATGTACAACATTATTTACACAACGATGAAAAGAAAAATGAAAAAACTAATCTTAACATCAGAGATTTTTCACTCTAAGGAGCACTGTAGGGGAGTCGCAAGGGACTCGAGTGAGAGGAATGAGGAAAAGATACCCCTGTTTTCTAATAAGTTAGTTTGGGATAATGCATTGAGTCAACTTTCTAACATCTTCAGCAGCTGCAGTGGATATACCATACAGATTACAGCGCAATTAATGTATGTTTACCAAATTACTTCATTATTGGGCCAACAAACATACCTCATCGTGGAAGTCAAAATAAAATGCACCTGAAAGCTCAATGGACTGTTGAATGATGTAAAACATGGAAACAGAACTCATTTAAACCAAAACACACACATGTGCAAAGCATATGTTTAGATAGCCTTAGATTCCAAAGGATTTCCCAAGATGCTTCTTAGCATCTTATACAATTTGGCATGGTTTTAATGTTTCCTTTTTCCCTAAACATAAGCCATTTCTGTTAACTTGCCCACTGCAAACTAATTGAAGTCACTATAATTCAATTCCTGTTCAATCAAATCAAAAGAAATGCTGTTCCAAAACTTGAGCGGTTTGTTTATATTGCATCAAATCACAAAAACAGTTTCCACGAGGTGCTTTATATTGTAAGGTAAAGACCCTGCAAGAAAATATAGAAAACTCAAACAAATAGATGACCCCCTATGAGCAAGCACTTGGCAACAATGGGAAGGAAAAACTCCGGCAGAACCAGGCTCGGGGAGGGGCAGCCATCTGTCATGACCAGTTGGAGGTGGTGGGACAGAGACAGAACAAAACCCACACATGGGAGAGAGCCAGATTTTAAAATTAATTACTAATGATTAAATGCAATAGTGGGGTATAAACACATGGACAGTGAAATAGAGGAGAGTGAAGAAGAGATGCTCAGTGCATCATGTGAAGCCATGCAGCCTAGGCCTGTTGCAGCAGAGCTAAGAGAGGGTTCAGGATCACCTGATCCAGCCCTAAATAGTATGACTCAAGAAGGAATGTTTTAAGCCTAATCTTAAAAGCAGAGAGGGTGTGTGTCTAATGAATCCAAACTGGGAGCTGGTTCCACAGAAGAGGGGACTGAAAACTCAATGCTGAAGTGATGGATTCTGAAAAGTGAGTAAAACTCTTCAAATTAACCATTCCTCAACTGAATCACTAAATCAGAGTTAGTGATTTTATTTTTGAGATAAAAGGAAGGTTGGAGATTGGCCTATAATTAGCCAAGACAACTGGGTCAAGTGATGGCTTTGAAGTAATGGTTTGACTGTCAACTTAAAGGTCTGTGGTACATAGTCCATTAATGGAAATAAATTGATTATATTTAAGATAGAAGCATTATTTAATGGTAAGACTTCTTCAAGCAGTCTTTTAGGAATGGGGTCTAATAGACTCATTGATGGAAATTCGTGAAGTAATTACTGGTTATGGTTAAAGGAATGCTCATCCCTACGGGGCTCTGACTTTGTCAGCTTGGCTACAGTGGCAAAAAAAGAAACTTGGGGTTATTTTCTTCAATCAGTGATGAATAGTAAGATATTCTAATTTTATAGGGGTTTTTTTATTATATAAAGTGTCAAATGCTTTTTCCAGGCTAAATGAAGATCTTCTGAATTAGACACAATTTAGGTTAACAGGTTGAAGAGGGTGTTTGTGAGTTAAACCAGGGAGTCAAGCACTTTCAGAAAGCCTCCTACTGCAATGGAATTTATTCCCCACTGCTGTGTAATCATTTATTTTAAATGTAAACATTATTAAGAAATGATCAGACAAAAGAGGATTTTCAGGGAATATTGTTTAATGTTCAGTTTCTATGCCATGTGCCAGAACAAAATCCAGAGTGTGATTAAAGTGCTGGGAGGGCTCATTTATATTTTAGAGGAAGCTAATAAAGTGTACCAAGAGATTATATGCAGTGCTGACGCTGTCATTTTCAGATACATGGATCTAAAAAAATCACCCACTATAATTGTATTAGCCGAATTAAGCATTAAATCAGATATAAAGTCTAAAAAATCAGATAGAAATTCTGAGTAAAGGCCAGGTGGATCATGGATAACAACAAATATGATGATAACTTTTTTTTAAGTTTTACAATTTGGATGTGCAAGACTAAGAGTCAGCCTGTCTGTGTCTTTGGTTCATTAATAAGCTGGAGCAGAAGATTGCTGCTACTCCTCCTCCTTGGCCTGTGCTTCAAGGATTTTGACAGTTAGTGTGACTCGGGGGTGTTGATTGATTTAACTAACATATTTGTTCTAGTGTAACAAGATCCCTGTAAAGCAGAACAAATCAATATGTTGATCAATCAATTATTAAATCATTTACTGACAGGTACTTAGACCTGAAGATAGACCTAATGTTTAATAATGCACATTTAACTGTTTTACTCTTTGGTGCAGATGAGAAAGCCATATTGTTCTTTCCTTGAGAATTTAAAATATTTTTGCAAATTTTTGGTTTGTTTTTTGCTGGTCTGGGAGTAGACGCAGTCTCTATGGGGATGTGTTCTCGGTGGACGACAAGAAGAGAGAAGCTGCAAACAGCCATGTTAGATGGCAATTCTGCTTCGTGATCAATGTACTAATGACCCTTGATTTTCTTTGTGTTCTTAGAAGATTTTCATGAGTAAATTACTTAAGGCTTACATGACATTAGTTGACATCTTATGACAGAATGTTATGTCAGATTGTAACGTTATGCCATGAGGTAATTATGCACAAACCTTCCTGTGACATTTTATCTGTGCAATAACCGCACACATAGACATTATGCTAAATGATCGATTAGTTTATGTGCTTATTTTTCCTTAGCGTCTTCCTTTTTTTCCCCCTTTGTAAAAAAGAGGGAATCCCACAGCTGTGACTTATGTTAGAAAGTTAGTAAATAAATGTAAAATACATGAAATGATTCGTTTAGCAATTACCGTGCACCCTTTTAGAGAGGCTGCCTATGTCCATTTCCTAATTCAATGATACAAAGTAACCAGCTGTGCTGCAGAATGACGCTACATTACTGTGAGAGTAAATGTTTCGGTCTCAAGTGTGCTTTCTTTGTAGTAAAGTACTCCAAGCTTTGATGAATACACATGCAATAATGTAAAATCTGTAAAATTAATCAGTGAACAAACAGACGTAGCTGCATTAAAGGCTTAGATCAGTGACAACATTAGATGTGGCACTTTAATGGCTCATATGGTGTTCAGCCAGTGAAGTCCCTTTGAGTACCTTTCTTTGCAGTGGTTGTTGACCATGGGGAAAGTGTTACCCTTTCATTTTTCCTTAGGTGATTCAAGGATTTGAGCTGTTGACCTACCAATCATAACTGCACACTTTTCATCCTTTAGGCCATGCCACCTGCAAATTGTATAACAAGCTGTAATTTCTCCTTCTTAGCTGCATTCATGTCCATCCCCCTCAGCAAGTGCTTCATCCTGCCATCACAACACTTTCATCTTACCTGCAGGGCTAAATCAATGAATCAAGTGAAAAGACGACAGGTGGGGAGGGACTGACATCATGAAGAAAACCAAGAATGAGAGGTTAATCCTCACAGTCTAGTATTATTTCATATCTGCTACAGCCCATGGTCAAGGAAACCCAGTCACCCTTTCTCTTAAGGCCAACTTCAAATGCATGTTGCAGCTAGCAGGGGGCCTGCCATTGAAGGTCATTCAGCTAATATCTTTACACATATTTGACTCCTGCTGTCAATAACTCCTGTACAGTTCTTTTATCTATCTTGAAATTCATCACTTCAACATGTTCTCTGTTTTGCTCTTTGCATTTGGCAGTTACAGTAACATACGTGCTCTTATGCAAAATGTAGCATGTATCAGCCTGATCAGCATACATTCCTACTGTACCCTTTTCTGTTCCTTCTGAAACATTTCATATCAATTTATGCCTGCTTTAAAAAAATGTTTATCATGTCAGTTTTTTTTTATTTATTTGCTCTTCACCACTTATGATATTATACTGAAATTTCTGAGATAGCAAAATGAGTATTTTAATCATCAGGAAATTAAATTGGACTATTTTATTATTATTATTATTATTGTGAAATAATGACAGAGCACAGTAATTGATATTTAAATGAATGTATTGAAGGCAAAAATCTGCAGAAACTGAGAGTTCAATCAGCATTGCTTTATTCCTGCCAAATAACTGGGTCAGTCTCTAACCAGCTGGCACTTGCTACAAACGATTATCTAAGGTAGCTTGATACATATGGTACGAGAACGTGAACAGTGCAAAGGATTTGGGTTCATGTTTTCCAGTAAGCTGGATCTGCATTCAGGCATATTCAGTGCAGTGTTCTTGCAGAATGACTAATAATTTTCGGGCTGTGATTTAATTTCCACGTATACTACAATGCTGTGAAAAAGCATCTGCCCCTCTTCCTAATTTGTTTTTTTTTTCTTTCATATTTGTCACTGTTACCCGTTTCACATCATCAATTTAATTTTAGATGAAAATAATCCAAGTAAATACAAAAATAGAGTTTTTAAATTAATTATTTATTTTATTACAGGAAACAAGCTTTCCAAACATGTCTGGCTCTATGTGGCCCCTTGTTAAATCGTGAATTAGCTGTGATCAACCTTTTAATTTTTATTTATTTATTTATTTGTTTATTTTTGGAAGGCTGCGCTCAGTTTCACTAGCCACACCCACACCTTAGTACCACCAGACCTGTTGAATCAAGAAACCACTTAAATAGGATCTGTGTGATAAATGTGAAGTAGGCTAAAAGATCTCATTTTTAAGGCTTTGAGACTCCAGTGAACTGTGGTGAGAATCATCCATAAGTAGAGAAAACTTGGAACAGTGCAGAAGCGTCCCGGGAGTGGCCAGCCTACCAAAATTACTCCAAGAGCACATCAACGACTGATCCAGAAGGTCTCAAAAGAACCCAGAACAACATCTAAAGAACTTCAGGTCTCACTTGCCTCAGTTAAGGTCAGAGTTCACGATTCAACAATAAGAAAGAGACTGGACAAAAAATGGCATCTATGGGAGAGTTCTGAGGCGAAAATCACTGCTGACCAAAAAGAACACAAAGGCTCCTCTCACATTTCCCCCAAAACATCTTGATGATCAAGACCTAGACTTTTGGAAAAATATTCTGTGGACTAACAAGACAGGAGTTGAACTTTTTGAAAGGTTTGAGTTAAAGGTAAACATGGTGGTGTGACCGTCTGGGGCTGCTTTGCTGCTTCAGGACCTGGACGGAACCATGAATGCTGCTCTCTCCGATAAAGTTCTGAAGGAGGAGAACACGCATTACTCAGCAGGATCATAATCCAAAGCACACGTGTGCATCTCTGAATGGCTCAAAAAACAAACAAACAAACAAAATTAAGGTTTTGGAGTGGTAATTTTTTCTCATATTGGTGTGGATAACAGATCCCCCACCCCAATAAATGAAACCATTAATCATCAATTAAAATTTGCATTTTGTAGCTATTCGGTTCATCGCTGTCTAATATTAAAAATGTGTTTGATCTGCAGAAACGCGAGATATCAGGAAGGGGAAAAATGATTTTCACAGCACCGTATGTTGATTGTTGATGTACAGCAAAGTTCAGTTATGATTAAACCTTTTTGTTGGGATTGTGCTGTGTGCTTTGTAAATTGATTGTCTAAATTAATGATTCATTTCTAAATAAAAACTGACATTTGGTGGTGTTTGCTCATGATTAGATGGGGCTGATTTAATGGAACAGAGTTCCCAGCTTTCAGAGTCTGATGTGAGATTCTTTTTTTTTTTTTTAATAATATTTGATTTCATCAGTATTTTTTGTTTTTGTTTACTTTTT